>JAOPUL010000002.1:40190733-40204787 GCA_027564515.1 Octopus rubescens | reverse complement strand
CCTCGAACTCAAAAGCCCTTCTCAAAACATGCTCGCCATCCCTCCTCAGCACGTGCCCATACCAACATACCCCATTCACCCTCGCCAACCGGTCCACTGTTTCTTCCAATTATTCTTTCTATTATTTAATCATAATGCTGTATTTTTTCATGTAATTTGTCATGTTAATTTCCTGTTTGCCATAATATTATTAAGAAGGTGACATGCTGGTAGAGTCGTTAGCACGCTGGAAAAAATGCTTAGCGGCATTTCTTCCAACTTTAACAACGTTCTGAGTTCAAATGCCGCTGGCTTCGACTTTGCTTTTCATCCTTCCGGGGTCGATAAAGTGAGTACCAGTTACGAACTGGGAGTCGATAAAATTGACTACACCCCTCCCTGAAAGTTTCAGGCTTTTGTGCCAAGTATAGAAAGGATTATTATTATTATTAAGGTGGTGAGCTGGCAGAATCATTAGAACACTGGACAAAATGCTTTGTGACATTTCTTCCGGCTTTACGTTCTAAGTTCATATTCTGCCATGGTCGATTTTGCCTTTCATCCTTTCGGGGTCAATAAAATAAGTACCAGTTGAGCACTGGGGTTGATGTGATTGACTTACCCTCTGCCTTGACATTGCTGGTCTTGTGTCAAAATTTGAAACCATTATTATTATTTATGAATGGGTGGATGAATTGGTAGATCCACAAACAGAATACCTCATGGTATTTAATTATGTCTCTTTAGAGTCTGTTTAGATCCCCCCCATGATCTGGTTTGCTCTATGTCCATATTTGTTCATTTGATGGGGAAGAGGTGCAGGACATAATGTTTACAAGGAATGTAAATGTGAAGATGTGGAATGTTGATATATAACAGGCTTTCATACAGTTCCCATCTACCAGACTAGGGATATTGCAATTTCCTGTATCCCCCCCCTACTCCATATTTTTGACCTTGTACTTATGACAGAAGTGAAGACGCATGGCTTTGTGGTCATGATCATGAGATCATCGTTTCAATTCCTGGACCAGGTGGTGCTTTGTGTTCTTGAACAAAACACTTCAGTTCACTCAGCTGGTAAAAATGAGTCCTAAGTGCTAGCTGAGAAGTTGGCCCTGTGGTTGTCCAGCTTCCCATTCGGTCTTTTGGAAGGGTGTCTCATAATCTCAGTCACTCAGTCACATCATGGAAACTGGGTTGAGTTCTGGCTTTTTGAAGCCTAGAGATCATAATAGACCTTAGTAAATATGTGTCTAAATTGGAGTGTTGGATTAAATGCCTTGTGGTGTTAGATACACTGCCTTCTGAGGTCAGTATATATCATTATCATCATCATCGTTTTAACGTCCCCCCTCTCCATGTTTGTATGAGTCAGATGGAATTTGTTACAGTACATTTTCTATGGCTGGATACTCTTCTTGTCATCAACCCTCACCTGTTTCCAGGCAAGATATTTCCCCTATACCCTGATGTGTTTCACTGAAGACTGGTTTACAACCGTCATGTGATGTCAAAACATGGGTGCACACAAAGACACACACTCACACATATAGGTTGGTGTTAGGAAGGGCATCCAGCTGTAGAAACCATGCCTAAACTGACAATAGAGCTTGTTGCAGTCCTCTGGCTTCCCAGCTCCTGTCAAACCATCCAGCCCATGTGGCTTGGAGGAAGACAGGTGTTAAATGATGATTTTGTACTTGACCTACAGCCTTCTTTCAGGTTTCATCTACCATATCCATTCACAAAGCTATGATCAGCCCAGGGCTATGGTAGCAGAAACTTGCACCAGGTGGCATGCAGTAGAACTAAACCCAACACCAGATGGTTAGGAAGCAAACTTGTTAAATACTCAGCCATACTGGTACCTTCTGAATATATATATATATAATATGCTTGTCAAGTACTGGAATCAGTTACATGAGCTGTGCACTTCTTCCAGAATTTGTGGTTTTGTGTTACAGATCATTATTGTTTGCATTCCAAGTGTTTGGATAGAAGGTAAGATGCCAATGGAGACAATCTTTGGTTTGGCTGTATTGATTTTATACCAACCACCCGCTTCGAGAGCTCTGTGACGGTGCCACATTAAGCACCAGCATCAAGGGTCCTGTGATGGTGCCACGTTAAGCGCCCGTGTTTAGAGTCCTACCACATTAAAAGCACACGCGCCGAGAGTCCTGTGTCGGTGACACATAAAAAGCACTAGCGCCGAGAGCCCTGTGCAGGTGGCACATTAACGCACCCACCACACGCTGTAAAGTGGTTGGCGTTAGGAAGGGCATTCAGCAATAGAAACCAAGCCAAATCAGACTGGAACCTGGTACAGTCGTCCAGCTTGCCAGCATGGAAAATGGACATTAAAGGAGGAGGAGGATGGTGTGATACCCATGCACTGAGGTATTAAACATTTGCATAGTTTAATGCCAATTATTGTGAGATCATTGACAATGAAATCTTTCCTATGGTGATACCCAGGAGATCCACCAGGCCACATAATGCAGTAAGGTTGATGTAATTGTGTTAAAAATATAGAACACAGCCCAAGAAATTTTGGAGTCAGTTATTCTAACAGCAGACTTGCTCATGGTTGGCCTTTTTCATCATTGGTCTGTGGTATTGCAGAGACAGTAACTTAAGCACCTCTGCTATGTCCAGAAGCAATTACCCAACCCCATATACACTTACCACCCATCCCCTCATGGATACACCATGAAAGAAAGACAAGTCAGTATGCTCGCAGTATCCATGGCGCTGTAAGGGATGCCAGATATTGGTTAAGTATGACCATATATATCTGTCTACCTTACAGTCCCTCCGTCCAGATTTCTGTGAGAATTTATTCCCTTAGCCTTTTTTCAAGCTCAGTAAATTACCCCCACTCAGTAGCACAGTGAGCATGGTTTATGCAGAGTCAGTCCCACTGTCTGGTCTGATGCTACAAGCCCAGTAGTCACATTGATGCAGGATTTGTGTGGAGTTAAATTCTGTACGATGAACAACTAAAAAGCTGAAGAACTCCATCTGCCCTGGGTCCATTGTGTCTGTGAGAGACTTTTCAGAGGTAATTGCATCACATGCTAATTCACCCATAGCTGGAACCCTGACAGATGCTACTACCCCAGATCATAGTAGTCCTGGGAGCAGTCTTGGTCACACTCCTCAAAACTCAGGAACTCTTGAACCAGAGCCCCAATACTTGTTACAATTTAAATTCATACCTAAAACATATAGACCTATAAATGGCTCTAATTAGATTCAACTGCTTCATAAATAATCTATCTGTAAACATGACACTCCAGAGTCCATTGCAATCATGATATCCCATGTTGCACTAGGATTAACATATTCAAAAGCTGTTGCAAAATTCACAAAGGAAATGACAGTTCACTATTAGTAGCTCCAATGTTTTTCCAGAAAACCTTTTATGACTGGAAATTTGACATGGGTGTCCTCAGCCCTGACAACAACCACACTGATTTTACCATGCGTTGGTCACCTTTCTATTGAATTCCTCAGCAAAATGATATTAGACTGCAATGTTTATGAAACTGATGCCTTCTGCAAGAAAATCTATCAACCTTCATGCTTCATTATATGTAATACTTAATGGTGCTACTTTCACTGTCACAAGTCTGGATAAAGAGGAGTTTGATGCCTGCATTATCTCTGGATGCACTGTATTCTATCATCTTCCAAGCCAGGTTTGATGAGCAAACCAGAGGACCTTGTAGCCACACAAATTTATATTTAGTCAGTGCTTATTCATACTATCCTGTATGACATGACCAATAAAAAGCAGTAGGTTTATTCAAGCTAGAGGTGTTTGATCCCTTTTGCCTTCACCATATCCCCTGTGGTCAGGTCATTGCATTTTCTGTTGAACCCTGAAGTTTGTCAATGTTATCAGATTAATTCTCTTCAACATCTCTTGTTGAAAAGGCAACTCCTTTGGTTTGGTCATGTAATTAATTGTCTAAGAGGTGAACTCATCTGTGATACAGTTGTGCCAGAGTCCCTCATAGGATCGTTATCCAGTTGTGCCTGAGTTTCTCATTGGATGGCATAACCAGTGAGGTAGACAGCTGAAAATGTAGATAAGTACTGTCAAATTGGATCTTGAATCCACATCTGGCCCTTTCATGTATAGTGTCAGTTATTGGAAATGCAACTGGCTGATGATTTTGCATTAGACATCATTGATTGTCAGGCATGGTCAGCTTCTGTGGATGATGCTGTGGGTTAATTCACTGGAACTGGCTTAATTCTAACTAAAGATAAACTAGATTTCAATGGAGAACTGAACCTGACAGCAGAGACTCACCTCTCCACTGAGCGCACAGGGTTATTTGATTGAGGTTTCACAAAATAGTCTAATTTAGATTCTTGCCTCGGCAAACTCCCTTTGTGCAATTTATGACAAACTATTTTGAAAAATCCTATTATCACTGGCTACTGAGCCAGCAAGGTGTTGTTTGCCCTTCTAGAAAAGAACAGCCAAATCTGTCAGGTCATACTTTTCTGACATGGAAAAGGAAACACGCATTTAATGAATTGGTTGTGGATCTGCTTGGTCAGAACTGATTTGCTGTTAAACAATAACCACTATATCTACTATGGCAAATACACATTTATTGTTAATGACCTCATGCTTGAGATTTTAATATTTCTCAACAATGTCCTTATTCCTTCATCCTAGTTCTCTTTATCATCAGGTATTACAGTCGTCATCATTTAACATCCATTTTCTATGCTACCATATGTTGCACGGTTTGATAAGCTGGCATATGTTGCACAGTTTGATAAGCTGGCATATGTTGGACAGTTTGATAAGCTGGCATATGTTGGACAGTTTGATAAGCTGGCATAGGTTGGACAGTTTGATAAGGTGGCATAGGTTGGACAGTTTGATAAGGTGGCATATGTTGCACAGTTTGATAAGCTGGCATAGGTTGGACAGTTTGATAAGCTGGCATAGGTTGGACAGTTTGATAAGCTGGCATATGTTGCACAGTTTGATAAGCTGGCATATGTTGCACAGTTTGATAAGGTGGCATAGGTTGGACGGTTTGATAAGCTGGCATATGTTGGACAGTTTGATAAGCTGGCATATGTTGGACGGTTTGATAAGCTGGCATATGTTGGACGGTTTGATAAGCTGGCATATGTTGGACAGTTTGATAAGCTGGCAAACCAGAGAGCTGCACCAGGTTACAATTGTTTGTTTTGGCAACAACTTAACAGAATGTACTGGGGGTGGGTGGTGCATTTTACATAGCACCAGCATGGGTGCTTTATATGTTGCACCGGCACAGGTACTTTATATGTGGCATCAGCATGGGTCCTTGTTATGTGGCACTGGCACAGGTAATTATCTCATATGCTAAGTGTTGAACTAAATCTGTTAGTATATGCTATATTCTATAGTATATAAAATGTCTCCCAAAAAATCACCCCAGGTTTTATATTCAACGTTGAACCTCCCATAAGCTTTAATACACTAAAAACATTTTTTACCTCATAATACACTGCTTAAATTGGGGTGTATCTCTTATGAAACATTATATAGGTTAGTATTACGTTAGTCCTGTTTAGCCTGAATTCAAATTGTGTCAGGAGCAATTTTGCTCATTGTTTAATTATGTGAGGACTAAACAGTGATGGTAGTACAGTGATTCCATTGACTGTACCATCATGCAAAAATTTTGAGGAGAAACAGAGCCCAGAACCTTTGCAGGCCTCCAAAAACTGATCAGAACAAATCAGTTGGTATTCAGTTTAAAACGTCTGAAAGCAGACGCCACAGTAAGTCCAGGCTTGATTCCTCTCTACTTATCAAACAAGATCAATAAATGTATTGAATGATCTGGAACTTTCTGGTTCATTTATTTTCATTCTATCTCTCTCTCTGTGAAGAAAAGTTTCCAGTAAGTGAATGAATCTCACCTACCTCCCCCCCCATCCTTGTGGTGCTAAATGAGTGGGGGAGGGGGTTGCATAAATTTTAATTTGTCCAGCTATAACAGTTACTACTTAGTAATACCATGTATGTTTGTGTTTACTATATATATAGTGTGTGTGTGTGTGTGTATAAGTATGCATTAATATCTGTTGGTGTTTATGTAAGAACAGCCATGGCCCTATGGTTAAGAAGCTTACTTCCCAACCATGTGTTCTTGAGTTCAGTTCCACCGAGTGGTACTTGGGCAAGTGTTTTCTACTAGAGCCCCGGGCCTTGTGAGTGGATTTGTTAGGCAGAAACTTAAAGAGGCCCATCATGTGTGTGTTTGTGTGTACCCTTGTCTAGATGTCACGTGATGGTCGTAAAAGAACTTCGCCATCACACAAATGATGTCGCCCATTTCCAGTCTTCCATGAAAAGCATGTCTGGCCATAGGAAAATATTACCTTGCTTGGAAACAGGGTTGGTGACAAGAAGGGCATCTGCCCCATTCAAGCACAAAGTGGATATTAAATGATGATGATGTTCACCTTACTGGGGGTTGATAAACTGAAGGCCACAGCAAATGCTAATAAGTTGGTCTACTCTATCAAATAAACCCCTAAGGCGTCATCAGGGTACTGTGTTTGCCTTGACTGGATTATGATATTATTATTATTATTTATATCTATCTTGAATGCATAATCCATGCAAGGATTGAAATCCAGTTCAATTTGACAGTGGTGGAGGGGATGGATGAATATCCAGGTTCTCACATTATACTGTTAAGGCTTCATTTTTCATCTTCACGAAGTCATTAATATCAGATCATGATCATCATCATTGTTTAGCTTAATTTTGGTCTGAAAAATTCAACTTGTATTCTGGAGAATACAAAAAATGTAAAATTGTTTCCTCTCCGGTGGAAAATAGGAAATGTATGATTGTAAAGAAAATATAGAAAACACAGATTGATCACAAAAATTGTACCAGCTTTGCTTTGGGGGCCACATTCCCTAAATCTACCTATTGTGGGAGAGATATACAAGTTAGTGTGTCCTTCCATCACCTGCCATCTAGTGTTGATCTTCCATTCTTTAAACCTTTAGCTTTCAGATTACTTTGTCAAATGTAATGCTTACTTATTCACATTGTTTTGAATTAATCATGCATTATCTCGTAGCTTTGAAATTTTGATGATGTGATTGTTTATATTTAGAATGACATTGTAGGGTAGGTGTGAGAGGTTGGGTTTGGTCGGTTTGAACAAAGGGAGAATATTTAAGCTGGATTAAATGCTAAAGGCTTAAACTATTGTCTCTTGGAATCCTTTGTACTTGAAACATGCTCCTCTTTGGTTAGTCTCTTCTGATATATTCCTTCTTTGGGTCCCAGTCATTCTCTTTCTTGTGTCTCAGTCACTGCTTTCCTTTTCTAAAACATGATATGTCATACCTCTCTCCTCTAGATACATAATCATGTAAATTTCTTTATTGCTGATATTCTATACTAGTTTTCACCATGGTATCCTTTCGGGCGCCATGCCATTATCTTGCCACCTGACACTGTCCGTAGTAAGTCACATGACCTTATGTAAACCTATAAAAAAGTGATGACATCATTAACAGTAAGTCACCTGACCTATGTAAATCTCTACTCGTGATGACACTGTCAGAGATGAGGCCAATCTTGACCTTAAACTTAAGTCAGATTCTTCCACTATGGTTCTTAAAGCACTAACTGAGTCTGGCACGCAAAAGTTCAAACCCTTTGTCAAATGCAGTCTGTATTTACATTTTTCATGACTGTTTCTACTAAAATGAGACAACACAGCTATCGCTTCTCTATTGCTCTTAATTTCCAAAATAATGGAGAATTTCAATTGAAATTCTAAATTGTTATCCCAAATATGACTGGAATTTATTTTAGTCTTGGTTATAGGAACAGACATGGCTGTGTGGTTAAAAAGCTTGCTTCCTAACTATGTGATATAGAGTTCAGTTCCACTGTGTCTTCTATAACCCTGGGCCAACCAAAGCCTTAAGTGGATATGATAGAGAGAAACTGAAAATATCCCATTGTATATATGTGTGTGTGTGTGTGAAGGCACATTGCCTGGTGGTTAACATGTTGCACCCATGATCGCCAGATTGTGCATGCGATTCCCAGGCCAAGTGGCGTGTTGTGTTCTTGAGCAAAACACTTCATTTCACATTGCTCCATCCAGTCCACTCAACTGTAAATGAGTAACCCTGTGACAGACTAGCTTTTCGATCAGGGGGAATGTTGGCCTATATGCCTAGCCAGCAGGGTGGCATTATTTGAAAGCTAAAACAATGCAAAGCGCATTGTGACCAGCGATCTACAACAACATACGAGAGTCTGGTTGATCATGTGATCATCATCATTTAGTGTCCATTTTCCATTTGCTGGCATGGGTTAGACGATTTGACTGGAAACTGGCAAGCTGGAGAGCTGCACCAAACTCCAGTCTGTTTTGGCTCGGCTTCTACGACTGGATGCCCTTCCTAACACCAACCACTCCACAGTGTACCGGGTGCCCCTAACGTATCACTGGCATGAGTGCTCTTAACGTGACACCGGCACGGGTGCTTTGAACGTGTCACCAGCACGGGTGTTTTTAACGTGTCACACACACACACACACACATATATATATATATGTGTTTTTAATGTGTTGTGTGTGTGTGCACCCTTGACTTGACATCATGTGATGGTTGTAAATGAGCATCACTGTCATACAAGCGAGGTTGTTTATTTCCAGTTTTCAGTAGAAAATGTATCTGGCAATGGGAAATATTATCTTGCTTGGAAACAGTAGCAGGAAGGGCATCAAGTTTAGAAAAATCTGCCAGACCCATGGAAAAGTGGACGTTAGAATGATGATGATGAATTCTATAGAGAAGATGAGATTTTAAACTTGAATTTTGAAGGAATTTAATTCAGCTTTTTGTTACCATATTTCTGTTGAAAAACACTTCCTTTGTTTCAATTTGTTTTGAAAATAATGAAGATTTTAGTGAAATAATTTTGTCCTTATTAAGCTTGTGTTTTGAACATAACATAAAATTTTGATGAACGGTTTTAATTTAGATCACTTTACCACAAGATGTTTGTATCAAAGAATCAAGGGCCGTCCTCAGCAGGTTGGTATCAAAAGGATTAAATGCTACAATGAGATCATCATCTAACGTCTTTTCCATGCTGGTATGGGTTAGACGGTTTGACTGGAAACTGACAACCTGGGGAGCTGCACCAGACTCCAGTCTAATTTTGGCTTGGTTTCTACAGCTGGATGCCCTTCCTAACGCCAACCACTCCAGAGAGTGTATCACCGGCACATACATACATACATACATATATATATACGACGGGCTTCTTTCAGTTTCCGTCTACCAAATCCACTGTATGTATTGCTGATTCTTTTTTATACAAATTGTCTTTGTTGAACTATTTATTGTTCTATCTAAATTCTGCTGATGAAGAACATCGCAGTGAAATATGTGTAATTATAATGAATATTGTAGATCCTTCAAGAAATTGATCGCTGAAGAAATGACCAGGTTTTATGCCTCTATAGGTAGAATTGTCGAAGCTCATTGTAAAATGTTTGTATAATTTTCTTAATAGATCTCAATATTTTGAGTTGGTCCATAATTTTTAATACAAATGAAACTCGTTGAAGACATAGACTAGATATTTCCACGATGAAGAATGTTGGATCATCTGTAGCTGAGAAGTGTGATGTAATTCAATGCATATGCAAGCTTCATACAAGAATAGTAGATATTATCGTATTTCAATAAAGTTGATATCTTTTATGGAGTAGAACCTAAAATTGCTGATGCCTATCAAGTGACAAAAATGAAGAAGTTTTCAAAATGCAAATGTTGTGCATTTATTAAAAGAAAATGTCTTTTATTTGGAAAGATATCCAAATTTTATGACTAAAAGAACCACTTTTGTTCAGATTGTAGGATTAAAAACATGTGGAATAAATTGGGGATGAAAAGATCTGACAGTGAAATAAATGGGTTTATACTGCAAGGCAACAAAAGGACCACTTTTTTCAAATTGAATTGAATAATGTCAGTTAGAATGTGCATGTAGATATTAGTTGCAGAGTTATGTTATGCTAAGAAATTCTTTGGATATTCAATGCTGGTGGTTATGGACTGTAATAAAAATAATGGACTTGTTGGAACTGATCTACAAGATTAATCAGTATATTGTACCTGATTTTGAAGATACTGATATACCAAAAACTTTTAGGCCAGTATTAAATTGAAACTTAAATGTACATTGTTTATATTTTGAATTCTCTAAATTGCCAATTTATATTTTCCACTGATTATAGTAAAGTTACCAAAATAATGATAAAACTAGGAATATTAGAGTATGTTGTTCTTGTGGTAGCAAGTGGACAACACTTATTGTATTTGTACAAAAACCAGATGAAGATATATTGACTACAAAGTAGGAATCAATCACAAGATTTCTTTTGAATTCTTATCAAACTTGTAATATTGAGGTAATCTCTTTCACTCTTTAGCTGGTATGGAATATTTTGCAGAATTCATCTGGGAAGTACATCCTACCAAATTAAAATAAATGGTAAGAAATCAGCCCAACTATTAGTTTGTTGAAATGCACCCAAATGCACCCTTATGGTACAACAACTGTGAGTTGCTGTTTTACAAGGTGTAATAGAAAAGATTTTGTAGGACATAAAATAATCTATCAGAATCACATATATTTGGATACAAATGGTTAGGAGGAATTGAACCGGAACACAAAAGTTTGATTGATGAATAGACAAAGGCATGACTATTATTTCAGAGAAATGGATCTTTAATTGAAACAAAATATCATTTTATGGATGTTCAGTTTCAAAAGAAAATCTTTCTCCAGATTGATCTTTGGTCTTTAAGCCTTTAGCATCTAGGTTACTTTGTCAAATATAATTAGCTTATTAATTCACATTGTTTTGAATTAATCATGTATTATCTCTTTGCTTCAAGATTTCGGTAATGTGATTGTTTATTTTTAGAATGACATTGTAAGGTAGGTGTGTAAATATAAGAGGCTGGATCTGGCTGGTTTGAAAATAAAACAGGTGGACTATATTGGCTGGATATGGCTGGTTTTAATGCTAAAGGGTTAATTATTGAAATCCTTTTTAGGATTGGGAATTTTGTATGGCAGATATTTGTTAGAATATTCTGAAATGATTGAAGCATTTGGGAATTTTCTCCTGAAAAATATTGAAATTTGTTGAGTAAAAAGCACTGAAATATTTAGAAAGTGATCTTGTTGAGAATTCTTTTAATACCTGATGTCAGCAAAGGGTATCACTTTGCAACTGGTACTAGTGAACAATCTACATGAGGAATTTAATTGCAGGATAATCACTCAGTGCCATTCTGTTTGTCCTCATCCCAATAGGTTACTTTGGTCTTTTTGCTTTGTTGAGTTGCTGGAATCATGCAACATCTTTGATGTTGTCCTCTTGTTTCAGGTTTCAGCATCCAAAATTGCAAACTGTATGATGCATGTTGGAAACAATAATGTTCTTCTTATGTGAAATGGAATTGGAACTTTGGCTCATGCAAAGCAAATCAGACCTAAAACCCACTTGAAATAAGTGAGGCAGATGGAAGAAACTTGTGACTAAAATAGTCTGTTGAAGTACATGAACTGCTTCGAGTTTTATGTTTTAGGAAGATGCAAAAATACTGGGTTTATATTGTGTTATAGAAGGAATACTAAACTATTAGGAATAAAGATTATATAATGTTTCAACCAGTAGTTATGTAATTCTGGCTGCTATTTGCTGAAACAATTGTATGATTTATTACAGCATAAAATAGTGTGTGTGTGTGTGTGTAAACCAATTTATCTAACTGAACAGACATAGTCAGGCAGTCATGAAGACAAAAAGCACACAGACTTATAAGTGGTAGTGCCTCTTAACAGATTGTTTTCCTTTACATACATTGAACTTTCATTAAGTGTTGTTAATTCTTTATTATATAAATATCCCATGTTGAATTATTTAATATAATATCTAAATTCTTGTCTTGTGAATTATTTTCCGCATGACAAAAATGAAATGTTTCATTTTAAAAATGAAACAATTCAAATTGGTTTCAATCTGCAAGTGTCCACATAATCACTGAGATTGTTGATTTGATCCTTTTTTAATAAACACAAACCAAATTGTAAGATTTCTCTATCGAGTCTTTGGAATGTTTATGGTTTCCTTCTATCCAGCCACTTTCCTCACACCATATTTCAATTATTGATCTTCATTCCTTTCCACTATTCTTATTACATTATGGTCTGCAACACTCAGCATTTTGTGTTTGTTTTTAAAATGTTTGAACAAAACTGTTTCTCATTTATTTAAAATTTTGTTTTTAATTCTTAGAAGAATTGGGGTGCAGGTGAGGCTCTGTGGTGGAGAAATTTGTTTTGCAATCACAATTTCTAAATCTATTTCATTTTCAAGAGAGATTTAGTGATGGAATGGTAAAATTCCACAATGTCAAATTATGTGAATTTGGTGTTATTTTTGTCCTGTATGTTATTGAACCAATCAATTCTTATTATTTGAGAGGAGAAGGTTAGTTAGTGGTGGGCATAAAAGTGTTATTGATTGAATCTAGTTTATATTTGATAATGTTTCTTAGTTTGTTCTTAGTAGGGTTAAAGAGTCTACTTTTAAGGTCAGCTAAGGAATTAGGTTTCTGGTCTTTTAAAGAACTTTGGGGAGCCAAGCAGTCTATATTTTGTCATCTCAAGAAGTATAGCTAAATGGTTTCCTTATTAATTAAAATTCATCTATTATGATTTCATTGTAGTCATGTAATAATGTGTGGTGCACAAGATTTGTTATCCTCTCTTGAGAATGCCGTGACTAAGGCTGGTTTATTTCTCAATGCAAAGAAGACCAAGTAAAATACCAGTGATGAGAATGGAAACCAACTACCAATTTGTTCCAATGATGGTTCTGGTGCCATGTAAAAAGCACTGGTGCTAGTGCCACATAAAAAGCACTGGTTTTGGTGCTACATAAAAAAAAACATTGGCACGGGTGCCACATAAAATGCACTGATGCTGGTTCCATGTAAAAAGCACCCAGTACACTCTATAAAATGGTTGGTATTAGGAAGGGCATCCAGCTGTAGAAACCAAGCCCAAAACAATGGAACCTGGTATGGCTCCAAGCCTTACCAGTTCTAGTCAAACCGTCCAACCCATGCCAGCATGGAAAGCAGATGTTAAATGATGATGCTGATCATGTTCATGGCACACAACTCAAAGAGATCAGTGAACCGTGGGTTCTAAATTGATGAAAGTAAAAAAGATGTCCTGGTACACAAGAGACAAAGCAGGAATATCTGTAACAAGCTTCAAAACCTCAGGTAATCAAGGCTGACCTTCTTCCCGATATATATGCAGAACATTCTTCTCTACAAAACCAAAACATGGTCTATGAAAAAGGAGCTTCAAAATTACCTAAATTTTATGTTCTTCTGAGGACACAAAACATCTCCTGGTTTGAACTCAACAACAAAGAGAAAATTTATGGACATATTCCACCCATTTTGTTGCTCAATGCAGGATAGGCCTTGCTGGTTACTGCTATCATGCTGAACATCAGTCCATATCAGATGTTATATTTTGGTGACTTCCAAATCTTAATTAAGGATGAAGATCACTCAATTTCATTGATGTTATTAGCAGAGACATGCAACATGGAATTAAAGACTTACCAAAGCTAAAACTAAAGGAGTTCAGTGATTCTTTGGCTCAGCTGCAGACACTTGAATAATAATAATAATAATAATGATAATGATAATAATAATAATAATAATGGTTTCAGATTTAGGCACAAGGCCAGCAAATTCGGGGAAGGGGTTTAGTCAATTACATCGACCCCAGTGTTAACCTAGTTACCCACCCTTTATGCAAATTTTATGTTTGCACAATGTATTCCCTATCCCAGCAAACCCCATCATTTTTTATGCATACCATGCTTGTGTGTATGTGTGTGTGTGTGTGTGTGGGTGTGTGTGTGTGTGTGTGTGTGTGTGTGTGTGTGTGTG
>JAOPUL010000002.1:40160527-40176523 GCA_027564515.1 Octopus rubescens | reverse complement strand
GTCCTGGATACATTCCAGGCCAGTGTCTGCAATCAAGTTGTTGATGTAAGTGTGATGATGTTTTCCTCTTCTTACATCACCATGAAGTGGTGCAGCAAAGAGGAAGGCCATAATAAATTCCATCACTGAACCTGCAGAGAATGCTACTGGTATGCAATCTGAGACTTGATCAACTCCAAATGGGTGAGGGTGTCTGATGTTGAAAGCCTTGAGACCCCAGACACATCACAGAGCATCTGTGAGATATACCTAGGAACTATATATACATATATATTCATTTATGTATGTATATATAATTTGGCTTTGAGGCTAGGGCAGTGCTCATGGCTTTTGCAGGCTCTCCAAAACTGAGGAAATTGAAGCCATTAATGTAAGTCAACACCTACAGGAAAGATAGGAGGAAGTAGGGAATTCCAGAGGGCCTCTAGGAAGGAAAGACTGGGTGTAGTGATTAGTGTGGGGTTTGATGGTGGCACTGGACACGAGGAATGAGAAGAGGAGGTTGGGATGTCTGAGTGGAGGTGACATGAATGAGCTCAGTGAGTAGCAAAGGCCATTATAGTAACAGTAGAAAAAGCAGAGAGTAGGGACAGTGCATTTGCGAGTGACTTTATGCCTGTCAGTCAGATGACTCTTTTGTAGATGTAGTCTAAGATAGCTATGTGCAGCATCATGAGAGCTGTACTCCATTGTACACCTCACCTGAGCTTTGTAGAGTAATTGTTAGTACCCCCAGCCCACCTCTGAGCTGAAGAGGTTTTTATCTTGCTAGTTACTTAGTGACCTTGTCACTGCTAGAGCCATGAAAAAAACCCTAGTGCTGGTGCCACGTAGAAATCACCTAGTAAACTGTAAAGTGGTTTGGGTTAGGAAGGGCATCCAGCTGTAGAAGCTATGCCAAAACAGACAGTGGAGCCTAGTGCAGCTCCTGTCAAGCCATCTAACCCATGCCAGCATGGAAAACAGACGTTAAATGATGATGAAGTAGCTTCTGACTCTGAAGAGATATTTGTGTGTGTGTGTGTGTGTTTACAGTCTAAAGTGTTTTATGTCCCATAACCTATCTCTCCAACTAATAGAGTCCAATAAAAAAAGGTTGCCAAACTGAAAATAAGTACTGAAGCCTTCTATGATTGATTAAAATCATTGAAGGCAGTTGTCCAGCATGGTGGCCATCCACTGAGTGAAAGCAGTAAAAGAATATGTAAGTATTATTAAGGTTGGTAGAGAATTAGATTAGATGTTGTATGTGACAGTCATACCTAGGTATTGTATTTTTAATTACTTTCTAGCTCCACCCTCTCTTCAACCCACCCTCTTTTCTAAAATGTGAGTAGTCATGTAGTTCCTCTACACTAAGAAACCTGTTCTGCTCTGGCCCTTTTCTCTCATACTTTACCTCTCTTTACTCTTCAGCTTATACAGAGTTTGCCTCCTTAGAGTTAGTAGTCTTGCCAGCTGCATACTTATATTGTTCTTGCAGTAGCATTTACTCAGGCTGGGTTGAGCCTGCTCTGACCAGTGAGTTCACCATGTCTCTCACGAATGCTGACGGTCGGCCCTAACGTTCCAGCTTGCAAACTTGACAAATGCCCCACTGGGAGAGCAAGTGCATTGGATAGTGCGGATGCTGTAGTCGTCATTTGTTGTTGAGGTGTAGGGTTCATGTTCAGATTTTCAGTGGGAATGCAAGTCCACATATGGTCCCCGGTCACATGCAAAGCTGCATAGTAACCTCACTAATGCTGGTTGGCATTAGGAAGGGCAACCAGTCATAGAAACCCTGCCAGAGCAGAGACTGGAGCATGATGCAGTCCTTGGGGCCCATCAGATCCTGTCAAACTGTTCAATCCATGCCGGCATGGAACATGGATGTTAAATGATGATGGTGAAGAATTATGGTTGGGGTTGGTTATATATAATGTATATGGTACACAGTTACGATTGAATGCAGGGATTAAGTTGGGATGGAAGCATTATTGTGATGATGTCAAATTATAGGGTGTGTGTAATACACTTATTATATAAAGGGATTAAGGTGGGTGATAAAAGTATAGTTTATAGAGAGTTAAATTAAAGGATTAAGATTAGTAACGGAGCAGTAATGGGGGAGATAGATTAGGGAGTATTTGTGGCAGTGGTTCTCAATCCTTTTTTGCCTATGGACCCCTTTGATTCCTATTTTACTCTACTGGATCCCATAGCCATTCAATTTATATTTTTTTTAATCCTACTGTAATTTTATAATTAAATATTATTAGGAATTGTATAAAAATAATTGGTAAAATATTTTGTGTCTTGTAGAAGTGTAAACCAGTTTATTGCAGATAAATTTTAGCAACAAAATCTTGTATGGCCCCTGGTTGAGAACCACTGGTATATGGTATTATCATTGTTTTGTGTAGGGACTAAGGTTGGCGAGAAGGGCACAGTTTATAGTGTTAGATTAAAGGAGTGTGTATGTGTGTGCAAGACAGTCATTCTAATATGTAACGGTTAAGGTTGGTGAAGAGTAAGATTAGGGGGTCAGTGTGGATGTATGGACTGTAGTTTGACAGTATAGCTGTGTATTTTGTGAAGGTTATGGTTGTGTATAGGTGTTAACCTTGGTGTTAGGTGGTTGTGTAATTTTGGGGGTTGGTGTCAAGGTTATTTTTATATTCGTTTACTTGTTTGGGTCATTAAACTGTGGTTATGCTGGGGCACTGCTTTGAAGAATTTTTTGTCAAACGAATTGACTCCAGTACTTATTTTTTTAAAGCCTGGTACTTATTCTATCAGTCTCTTTTGCTGAACCACTAAGTTACAGGGACATAAACACAGCAACACTGGTTGCCAAGCGGTCATGAGGGACAAACACACATATATATATATACGACAGGCTTCTTTCAGTTTCCATCTACCAAATCCACTCACAAGGCTTTGATTGGCCTGAGGTTATAGTAGAAGACACCTGCCCAAGGTGCCACGCTGTGGGACTGAACCTGGAACCATGTGGTTGTGAAGCAAATTTCTTACCACACAGTCATGCCAAATGAATAAGAATGGAATTTTGGTGTGAAGGATAGTTCTAAAATTGATGTGTAGGAACAGGTTTTTCACGTAGAGAATAAACAGTAATTTTAGTGTTGGTCTTTTGTTCAGTATTTGGACTTAGGTGGGACTTCACTTTACATGGTAAAGGTTGTCAGACTCCAGGGCATAGTTTGTGATGGGGCATCAAGAAATCAATTAAATAGTTGTATCAGATACAAGGTAACCTCTAATCCTGCAGTTTACAATCCTCCCTTGGAACTGTGCCATTCAAGACTCAAAACTTTGACTGAACATTGCAGCTTTAAAATGTTCCTTCTAATAAACCTGAACCATAACCCTATTTAAAAAACTTCCAATCATTAAGGAGGGTAGTAGATGGCTGAATTTGTAGTAGATAGTTCCAGTCCTTTACATTTTGAGTTCAAATCACACAAAGGTTAATTTTACCTTTCTTCTGGGATCAGTGAAATAATGTACTTGTCAAGTACCGGGGTCGAATAGAGTTCAGTCGACTAACCCCTTCCCCCAAATTTGTGACTTTATGCCCATGTTAGAAACAGTTATTATTAACATTGAAAGGAAGCTGGCAGAATTGTTAGCACACTGAACAAAATGCTTATTGCTATGTCATTCATCTTTATGTTCTATGTTCAAATTCCACCGAGGTCAACTTTACTTTTCGTCTTTTCAAGGTCGATGAAATATATATCAGTTGGACACTGGGATCGATGTAATTAACTAGCCCCTTCCCCTCCCCCCTCCAAATTTCATGCCTATACTAGAAAGGATTATTAATATTAAAAGGCTGGTGAAGGCGGCGAGCTGGCAGAATCGTTAGCACGCCGGGAGAAATGCTTATGGCAATTCTTCCAACTTTACGTTCTGAGTTCAAATGCTGCCGGGGTCGATAAAGTGAGTACCAGTTACAAAATCGACTACTCCCCTCCCCCAAAATTTCAGGCCTTCGTGCCTAGTATAGAAAGGAATATTAAAAGGGTGGAGGGTTGCGGTCATTGGAGCGTTGGACAAAATCCTTTACACTATTTGTTGTAGCTCTTGACATTCTTAGTTCAAATTGTGCTGAGGTTAACTGTGCCTTTCCCCTTTCCTGGATTGATAAATAAAGTACCAGTTCATTACTGGATCAATGTAGTCGTCTGTTCCCTCCCCTCATAACTCCTGGCTTTGTGCCAGTTTAAGAAATACTAAACATAATAATTGTTTCAGATTTTGCCACAAGGCCTGCAATTTTAAGAGAAGGGGAATAGGTGATTCCATCAACCCTGGTACTTGACTGATACTTAATTTTAAAAGGCAAAGTTGATCTCGGCAGTATTTGAACTCAGAACATTAAGGGGCCAGAAGAAATGCCACTAAGCATTTCATCCAACGTGCTAACAATTCTACCTTAATAATAATAATAATAATTTCAGATTTAGGCACAAGGCCAGCCATTTTGGGGGAGGGGATTAGTCGATTACATCGACCCCAGTGTTCAACTGGTACTTATTTTATCGACCTTGGAATGATGAAAGGCAAAGTCGACCCGGCAGAATTTGAACTCAGAACGTAAAGACGGACTAAATGCTGCTAAGCATTTTACCCAGCATGCTAAATATAATAATAATAATAATAATATTAAATTGATGAGAAAAGCAAGGAAATTGATAAAGCATATACTGTAATTTTTTTTGTTTAGTTTCACCTCTTTATGATATGAATCTAATCTTACTGGTGTTAACTTTGACTTTCATCTCTCTTGGGGGATTAATAAAATAAATATCAATTAATAACTCTAAAATGTGTATCCTTATATCAGTTTAAATAACCCTAATCATCAACCCTTAACGTCCATTTTCCATGCTGTCATGGGTTGGATGGTTTGACTGGAGCTGGCAAGCCAGAGGGTTGTACCAGGTTCCAGTCTGATTTGGCTTGGTTTCTACAACTGGATGCCTTTCCTAATGCCAACCACTTTACAATGTGTGTTGCGTGCTTTTAATGTGCCACTGGCACTGGACTCTTGGCACTAGTGCTTTACGTGGCACCGGCACACAAGCAATTGGTAGTCAGTTGGACATTATAACCAAGTGGCATGTGCGCATGCACCTTCACAGAGGGTGGGGGTGCAGAGATATACATACATAGGCCTGTGTGCATACGCTCGGAGGTGTTGGTTTGTTTGACTGAAACAAAGATAAGATATCTAAGCTATCTTGGTGAAGTCTTGATAACTTAATAATTAAGATTATAAGGTTGTGGGTTTGGTTTCTGAACCAGGCAACTCATCGTATCTGAAATCAAAGACTTATTATATGTCACTAGTTTTACTTGTTAATTAATTTTCTTTTATAATAGCATTAACACCACAATGTAACATTATTCATTCCCCCCCCCCCCTTAGTTTCACTGTCTATTCTCTCTTGTGTCTTGTGCCAGTGTAAGAAATAACATAATCACAGGAGGTACAGGTATGGCTGTGGTTTCGAAATTTGGTTCCCAACCACATCATTTTGAGTTCAGTCCCATTGCGTGCCACCTTCGGCAACTGTCTTCTACTATAGCCTGAGGCCAACCAACACCTCTTGGGTGGATTTGGTACATGGGAACTGAAGGAAAAGCCCATTGTATATATGTATGTATGTATGTGGTGTGGCTCCTGTCAAGTCATCTAACCCATGCCAGCATGGAAAACGAATGTTGAATGATGATGTATGTGTGTGTCTTGGTGATTGTTTGTGTCTCCTTGTCTTGACATTGCATGATAGCAATAAATGAGAGTCACTGTCGTACAAGCAGTATCATTCATTTCCAATATTCTGTAAAAACATGTCTGGCCATGGGGATATATTACCTTGTTTGAAATCAGGTAAAGGTTGGTGACTGGAAGGGCATCCAGCAATAGAAAATCTGCCCCATGAAAAAGTGAATGTTAAAATGATGATGATGAAGTTACCATTCAGTTTACATATGAATTATTTCAAATGAGTTGTTTGTGTATGCACAAGGGTCCTTTTATATGGAGTTGAGCTGCCAATGATCCAACGTTTCACTTCCCAGATGGAATAATTTCATTTCTTTAAAGCCTTTCTTTGATAAGGGACTTTGTGTCAAAGCTTCCCATTTTACTTCCCACAAAAAATTAATGGAAACATAATTCCAATATTTAGATTAATGATGTCTTTAAATGGTTTTTGATCCCCAATCGTCAATCAGATGTCTCATTCCTAGATGTGCATATTACCAGAAAGGATTTGAACTTGGAACATATACAGGATTAATTCACCTAATGGCAGTCTTAAGTTCATACTAACCTTTAGCACGCTGGAGATGCATCATGTCACCATATGAGTTTTCTCCCCTCTCAGTGCGACACAATGTGCCTGCAGCTAGAGGGGAGAAAACTCGTACAGCGACATGATGCACATAAGCGTGCTAAAGATTAATCAAAACAGTGGAGTTATAAAATCTTTTATTGATAAAAGTCTTATTCTTGGTTTTAGTCGTCTGTTATAATTTCATTAGCATCATCATCTATGATGCTTATAGAAATATTCATTTGACCACAGTGCTTTTATTTTATCGATCCCAGAAGGATGATCAAAAGCAAAAACTGGCTTTGGTGGGATTTGAACTTGTAATATAAACACTGTAATTGTTTGCAACTGCTTTTTGAGGCTCTGCTTGGAATGGTGTAAACTATCTTGAATAGTCTATCCATCCGTCCATTTTTGCCACCCACTATTTCTGGTAGGGTATTGAGGATAGAGTCCTCATGCACCTCCTCCATAGGGTCCTATCATTACGCTTTCAGTGACACATCCAGGATGTGACAACGAGAGGGAGAGGGAGTTGTACCAGTATTTAACTGGTACTAATTTATGGTTGAGTTGAGTGGAGTGGATTAACTGCCAAGATGAGATTAATGGTCTGGAAAATTATAATCTTATTACTTATAATTATATTCTTATCAATTGTAATCTTATTAATAATAACAAACTATCTCAGATATTTTAATAGTTTCGTGTTTATATATAGATGCAGCTGTGGCTATGTGGTTAAGACGTTTGCTTCCCAACCATTTGGATCTAGGTTCAGTCCCACTGTATGGCACCTTGGACAAATGTATTCTACTATAGCCCTGGGCCAACCAAAGCCTTGAGGGAATTTAGTAGATGGCAACTGTATATGTTCTAAGTTCAAATTCCATTAACAGCATCTACGATGCTTATAGAAATATTAAATTGAACTCAGAATGTTAAGACCAGAAGAAATGCGGCTAAGTATTTTGCCTGGTGTGACATAAATTTCCAGGAAATTAGTTATTTGGATCCAGATGGATGGAATGTGTGAGTTCAGTGTTTCACCCTCTTGGTCAACTTCTTACTTAAGTTTTTTACTCTCACTCAACCTCTTACTCTCTCTCTTTCTCAGCCTCTCACTCAATCTTTCTCAAACTCACTTTTACCCATCTTCTTACTCTCAGCCTCTCACCCTTATTTATACCTCTCCTTTCTACCCATCATATTTTCTCCTCCTCTTATCTTATTTCTCTCTTTTCTATTTCTCTCTAGTGACATCTTATAATCCATTGAGTTCTGTAATAGGTGAACTGGCCCAGTGGCTAAGGTATTGAAATTATCAATTCTTAGACTGTGAGTTCAAATCCAGAACACTGTCATTTTAGATTATGCAAGATAAGCCAACAAGAGAGCTTCTAGCTATATAATCGATCAACTATATTCATCAATACCTATACTGGATCAATAAAATAAGCACCTTGAGTTGTACTTATATTATCAGCACCATAATAATTGGTGCAAATTTTGGCACAAGGCCCAAGCTGGTACTTATTTTGTCGACCCCGAAAGGACGAAAGGTAAAGTTGACCCCGGTGGATTTTGAACTCAGAACATTGAGATGGACTAAATGCCGCTAAGTATTTTGCCCGGCATGCTAACGATTCTGCCAGCTCGCCGCCCTCTTAATAATAATAATAATGATAATAATCCTTTCTATTATAGGCATAAAGCCTGAAATTTGGGGGGAGGGTGTTTGTTGATTACTGTGACCCCAGTACTTCACTGGTACTTATTTTCGCAACCCCAAAAGGATGAAAGGCAAAGTCAACATATAATCTTGAGGTTGTAGAAAAGGTGGGTGCCGTTATTATCAGTAGCACCATGTCAGACTAATGGGACTTAAGTTGTTGGCCACACAACTAGGTGCAATCCACAGACATGTTCTGTTTCTTATCAGTTGAGTTACAGCATGTGTTGAAAGGTAAAGTTGTCCTCAGCAGGATTTGAATTCAAAACATAAATGGTCATACATAAATGCTGCAAGGTATTTTGTCCTATGTGGAGGCGTATGGCTTGGTGGTTAGGGTGTTGGACTCATGATTGTAAGATTGTGGTTTCGATTCCTGGACCGGGCGATGCATTGTGCTCTTGAACAAAACACTTCATTTCACGTTGCTCCAGTCCACTCAGCTGGTAAAAAGGAGTAATCCTGTGATGGACCTGTGTCCCGTCCAGGTGGAGAATATACCTGCCAGAGAAACCAGGAAATTGGTCCTATGCTCTAATGATTCTGTGAATGTACCCCCTTTAAGAATAATGATAATGATTTCTAACATAAGTCTTTTATGAGCCCTAGCACTCATAAAGCCAGGGCTAAACCTGGTTTCCATGGTGTTTAAGTGACTGAGATTACAACACACTCCTCACCCTGGACGGGTCGCCAGTCTGTCACAGAGTTAACTTCCAACCTATTACTGGAACACATTTGCAGCTGAGTGGACTGGGACAACATGAATTGAAGTGTTTTATTGAAGAACACAGTCTGCTGCTCGGCCTGGGAGTCAAAAGCACGACCTTATGATAGTAAGTGCAACCCCCTAACTATTAGGCCACACACCTTCTTCTAACATAAGTGCCGAGCACAACCGTTTCTATCACCCCCCCCCCCTCATTCTTATTGTATGAACACTTGTAATAAAGATAATGATTTTAAATTTAAATATAACAAGTTGTCTATCATATCAACCTTCAAATGGAGGAAAGTGTATCTAGGACTACACTATTCAATGTGTCCTTTTGTTTTTAAAGGCTATAGAGTGTAATTTGAAGGCAAAATTACGCTGCTTTTCTAGGTTTTAAGTGGTCATGTAGACACTTCCTTACTTGTTTTTCTTTCTGTAGTGGGATTAGAGATTATTTGTCTTTATTTATCATTTCAACGATGGCTTTGGTGAGAGGCTGTTGCTTTTAATTTAGTTGTTTTAATGATGGATTTAGTTAGAGGCTATTAATCTAGCTTTAGCTGTTTCCATGTTGAATTTTGTTATAGGTTATTGGTCTTACTTGAATTATTTGTAAGGTGGCTTTGGTTAGAGATTATTGGTTTTTGTATTTTCATGATGGATTTGGATTGAGGCTATTTGTCTTACTTTAGCTGTTTCTATGACGTATTTGGGTCGAGGCTATTAGTGATTGTGTTTTTGTGTTGTTAAAAGAAACAAAAATGTCTGTTTTCTCCTTAACTCCTTTAAACCCACAATTAAGTTGGATGACTCTAATGAGCAGGCTTGTTTGCCTGCTCATCCACCCCCTCATTAGTGTATGCTGTCGTAACATAGTTTCCTTTGCTGTACAAATTCTGTAACACAAGTAACAATCAACCTGCATTGGTGAGGCAACCAGTCAGTGTTTGTTAAACATGTTCATGTACATTTATTTACAAACTTAGCATAAACACACTGTCTCAATGCTTTGGTTAATTAGTGAATGTTGGCAACAAGAAGGACATCTGAGTGTAGAAAACCTACCGTAACAAATTCTGTCCAACCCATGCAAGTGTGGAAAAGCAGATGTTAAATGTTGTTGATGATGATGATGATGGTGATGCCAAAATTGAATTATAAGTGAAATAAACATCAGAGATGTTTAACCCCATGCAGAGAAACTGCAGGAGCTACTCAGAGGTTTTGCAAGTTCTTCTAAATCCATTGCAATACTGGAAACTCTTCATTATCAGCAGGTATTTCAGGGTCACAAGTGTTTCGCCCCTTAGCCCATATGCTTCACCTATGGAAGGGTTCCACTTGGGGGTCTCTTATCAACCATAACCATTTTGAACTAGTTTCAGCTGCCGTTTCTCTAGGCATAACTAATCATGATATAAAGCTCCCTTATCATAAATACCTTTTCAACCCCAAATTCTCTCTTTTAATGGCAGAAACCAGCAGAAGACAAAGTCTAAATGAATAATAATACAAATTTGAGATTGTTTTGAAGTTTTGTAGTTTTTCATTTTTCTTTGTATTTCTTACATTTTGTTGATTTTCATTCCCAAAAGTTTATATGTATATCATAATGTCAATAACAATTTTAATGAAATTAATAACAATATGTTTTTTTTTTTTTGTATTTTCAGGTAAGAATACGGTATGGGAATTTTTCAAATTTTTTTTTTCAAACTAAAAATATCTACATTTCTTAAGATGACCTCCCCAAAAAAAAAAAAAAAAAAACTAACACAATCCAAGATTTGGATCTTTTGTGCCTTATTATTAAGATTGCTACTTAACCTTTGAAGTGTCAAGAATGCCATATTTGGATATTTACTACACCACCACCACCAATAACAACAACAACAACAACAACATGATGATATACTACAGAGGAGGAGGAGGATGCCAACACCATTGCTGTTCTTCATTGCCCTCTTCATCCTGTTTTTATTTCTTCTTCTGCAACAGTTGATGCTGCCAAACTTGGATTACCTATCATTTGTTGTGACTAAAAACAAACCAAGCCAAAACAAGGAAATGCAAAATGCATCTAAACAACAAACCTATTTACCCCGTCCCCGTAGCCCTCAAAAAATAACCCTGGCTGTGACGTAAGATTTGTTCCGCTGTCGTCAACATCTTTCTTTGGCTTTAATATTGCTGTTAGCTGCCAGGTGTCTCTGTAAGTCTCTCTACAACTGAATGTTTGTGCCACTAATTTGGCAGACTTTTCTTGGTCTTTCTCCTTTCTTTTTTTTTATCCTTTTTTTTATTTATTTTATCACATTTTTTTTCTAACAACTTAACATTTCAGAATAATTTGGATATTAATTTTTTTTTTGTCTTTGCACGAGAAGAGAAAAGTTTAAACAAGCATAAAAAAAAATAAGAAAATGAGAAATGCAAAACAAAAAAAAAATTTATCAACCACAAAGAAAAAAATAATAATAATTAAACAAACAGCATACAAATTATTTGTAATGAGAGTTTTAAAAAATTTTACCAAAACACAAAAAAAAACTAATTTAGAGAAAAAAGAAAGAAAAAAAAAAGAAAAAAAACAGCCTCTTTGAAAATATGGAAAATAGACATAAAAGAAATTGTTTTATTGTGATGTGAGTGAAACAAAATAAGGAAGTATGGATTCTACTGCTGATCTCTGTGTGTATGTGTGTATACAATGTATGTATGTATGGGTGTGATAGAGCCTAAAAAGACAAAATTACAAATAATTATTAAGCCCAGAAATTAGACCAAAATATGTCATGATTAATAACTCTGAAATTTTTATTTTTTTTTCTTTCCTAATCACAGAACACATTTTTTTTTCATTTGGTGGATGTGTATATTATTTTTTATTTATTTAAAAAAAATTTTTTTTTTTTCTTTCAAATTTAAGTTCCTTCTAAATGGCAGTCTTCAAGTCGTACCAAATATTGATTTGCACTTATGAATTGTAAATATTACAAGTAATTACTTCTGTTCTTAATTAGACAAGCCTTTCTTCTCCCCGCCCCTCCCGCTTATGCGTATTTGTATTTTGTTTCTTATTTTTGGCCATGGCTCTGCAGCAAGTACAAATCATTGACTTTTAAAACCTATGTACCTCCCCAACCACGCCCTCTTCCTCTCTTTATCGCTCTATCTATCTGTCTATCTATCCATCTATATATATATATCTATCTATCTATAGATAGTTAGATATTTGTAATATATGTATGTGTGCGTGTATTAATGCATATATATATATATATGTATGTATGTGATACACACACACACACACACACACACACATATTCATCCATTTGAAACCCACATTCTCCTGCCTTTCCATTAATCAACATCTTTCTTTATAATGGTAACAGCAATAATAATAATTGTTTCTAATTTAAGCACAAGGCCAGCAATTTTGAGGGGAGGGTGAGTAGTTGATATCATCATATAATAATAATAATAATAATGAGAGACCCTGTGAGACCTGACAACAGGTTGCTGTCCGCTCTCACAGAATCAACCAAAGTAAGTAAGACCGAGAGCTTTGAGAAGTAAAATGTAATAATAATAATAATAATGGTTTCTGATTTAGGCACAAGGCCAAATAATAATAATCATACTTAACTGATTGGAAGTGTTAACCTGTACATGTTTTGTCTTGGTGTAAAATGTGGGCTACAACAAATATTCTGCTTAATGCCGCAGATTTGCTTGTCAGTTCTTCTTCCTCCAGAGTTTTAAATCCGGTTTTGTCCCCGTGAATGGGGACAGTTGCTTGACCTTAACCAGTTGAGCATGTCCCTTAGTGGCTGACGATATGTGCATCTCTGATCATGAGCAGGAGTATTGGGGGAACATCATAGCCATGTGTTGAGAAGAATTCTTTGGGGTTTGAATAATTCCCCTCTGAAAATATGAGTGCCTGTATAAGGCATTTTTGGCTGTGAGGTTAAGCTACCAGATTACTGCTGGTTGTATGGTTAATCCAAGTTTTTGAATCTTCTACATCTTGTGGTATATCATCATTGTTTTCCTTTTAATGCCTTATTTTCTATGATTGCATGGGTTGCACTGGGTTTATTGGAACATATTTTCTACAGCCAGATGCCTTTCCTGTCATCAATCCTCCCCTGTTTCCAAGCGAGGTAATATTTCCCCCCTGGCCAAACCTGTTTTTGCAGAATATCGCAATTGACTGATAGTGCTTGTATGACCATGACGCTGAAAACCTCCATGCAATGTCAAAGCAAGGAGACTCAAACATACTCGCACCCCCCTCACATATATATTCAATAGGCTTCCTTCAGTTTCCATCTAACAAATCCACTCCCAAGGCTTTGTTTGGCTTAGGCTAAAATAGAAGACACTTACCCAAGGGTAGAATCATGTGATTGAGAAACACACTCCTTAACCACACAGTGACGCCTGATTGGCCTGACTCTCTGTTGGTTACGACAATGAGTGTACCAGTTGATTTAATCAATGGTGCAGCCTGCTCGTGAAATTAATGTGCAAGTGGCAGACCACTCCACAAACACGCGTACCCTTAACGTAGTTCTCAAGGAGATTCAGCTTGACACAGAATGTGACATGGCTGGCCCTTTGAATTACAGGTGCAACTCACTTTTACCAGCTGAGTGAACTGGAGTAATGTGAAGTAAAGTGTCTTGCTCAAGGACACTATGCACCACCGGGAATCGAACTTATGACCTTACGATCGTGAGCCAAATACACTAGCTACGAAGCCATGCACCTGATTGAAATATATATATATATAATTTCATTTAGTGTCCGTTTTCCATGCTGGCATGGGTTAGACAGTTTGACTGGAAACTGGCAAGCTGGGAAGCTGCGTCAGACTCCAGTCTGTTACTGTTGGCTTGGTTTCTACAGCTGGATGCCCTCCCTAACGCTAACCACTCCAGAGAGTGTACCAGGTGCCTTTAATGTGTCACTGGCATGGGTATTTTTAACGTGTCACCGGCACATACATATATACATACATATATGACAGGCTTCTTTCAGTTTCCATCTACCAAACCCACTCACAAGGCTTTGGTTGGCCTGAGGCTATAGTAGAAGACACTTATCCAAGGTGCCACGCAGTGGGACTGAACCTGGAACCATGTGGTTGGGAAGCCAGCTTCTTACCACACAACCACACCTGTGCCTACATATATATATATATATATATATATAGATATATATTCCCACACAGTCCCTCAACTTGATGAAAATAACAACCATATCTTTTTGAAATCACACCCAACTATTTTAATAGAAAAAGACACATTGGGTAATTTGGTTTGATGTAAATAATTTCTAAGACAAAACGATGGCCATGTTTATTGCTTCTGGTCTGTTCAATTGGGGCTGATTTGGGTTTAACTTGGGCTTCACTCAGAGACATTCCATTGGCTACACTAAGTTGAAAATCGTTTAATTAAATGGCCAGATTTGAAAACAAGGTTTCACCACCTTCCACCTCTCAAATACTTCCTTTTTAGTAGTGGTAGTTTTTTTCTTTAACCTTTTTCCCCTGTTCTTTTTTTTTTTTTTCTATGTTGCAAGTTTCACAGCATCCTCACTAATGCTGGTGGCACGAAAATAAGCACCCAGTACACTCTGTGGAGTGATTGGCATAAGGAAAGGCATCAAGTTGTAGAAACCATGCCAAAAGCTGACATTGGAGCTCAACACAGCCTTGCAGCTCACTGGACTCTGTCAAACCATCCAACCCATGCTGGCATGGAAAGTGGATGTTAACTGATGGTGATGATGATGATGCTATATGTATGTGTGTGTGTGTTCAATTTTTTACATCTGTTTATCCATAATAGCAGGGTTCCCTTATTCTACATTTGTTCAAAGGCATAAAGTCAGCGGATGATTTTTTTTGACAAGGAAAATAGCAACAATGTCACCACTTGTGGCTCAGCAGTTTTTAGAGAAGCACAAATCTAAACAAACACACAACAGACATATGCATGTACATGTATATGCACAGATATAAAACAGGCTTCGTTCAGTTTCTGTCTACCAAATCCACTCAGAATACTTAGTTTGGCCTGGGACTATAGTAGAAGAAGACACTTGCTCAAGGGGCCGCAGGACTAACCGAAAATCATGTGGTTGCAGAGTAAACGTTTGAACACCACCATCTCTGCATCTGTGTATGTATACGTATGTGTGAAGGCCATCTTAGCATTTTAGGTCCCTGGGCAAATCAATGTACTGGGCTCCATAGTATTTATTTATTGACAGCAAACCCACAGCATACATAGATCAGAATTGAGCCCCTAGACCCGTGAGGCCCCCAGGCAACTGCCCAGTGTGCCCATGTCTCAAGATGACTCCTGGAATGTGTGGAGGGGGTAGTAGATATCAGATCTAGGCCTTCAGTTAATTGCAGTTAGAGTTTACAGGGTAAAACAAAATATTATATTTTGTCTGAAGTCATTCCAAATGAGGGAGTCGGTTGTCTCCATCAAAACAGTTTTTTAAAAAAAAAAACAGAGTAAAAATATCCAGAATACATGTTTTTTCAGGCAAAAACTGAAAATTATCCTAATTGTTTTGTTGCAAGTAAATGCGTGAAAGAACTCAGTTCAGAGGGTTGGGGTTTCAAATCAGTGTAGTGGGGTTGTGTATTTGAACAACAGACTGTATTGTAAGCATTCCCATTCACCTACATGACAAGGATCACTAACGTTCTTAGGGGATCTGAGAGTTGAGATAGGCCAGAGTCCTATTTCAAAATACTCATCCCTTGTCTATTCAATACTTTAAAACTGAAATGAAGATAAGCACAGATCTTTAAACACTCCTTGAAAAAAAAGCATTTTATACACACTTTAGCAGAAATAAAAACATGTATGCTTATCTGTGCATCTATCTATTTTTATTATTCTTAAACAAGGATATTATCGACAGTGACTTCGAAGTCACTCAATAATATTCTTGTTTAAGAATAATAAATTTGTACTTTTTGAAATTATAGGGTAACCCATCAGATTAATGTAAAATTGTTTTATTATAAAAACAAACATTAACATATCTATCTTTCTTTCTTTATATATATATATATAAATAGTCGCTGTGTGTTGTATTCTTGAGCAAGACACTTTATTTCACATTGCTCCAGTTCACCCAGCTGTAGAAATGAGTTGCGA
>JAOPUL010000002.1:40074387-40095623 GCA_027564515.1 Octopus rubescens | reverse complement strand
AGCTCCCCAGCTTGCCAGTTTCCAGTCAAACCGTCTAACCCATGCCTGCATGGAAAAACAGACGTTAAATGATGATGGTGATATATTTAGCCAATTAAAAGCACATTTATTTTTCTGTTGTACTCTTCATATTTTGTTTCTGTACATTTTAGTTAGGTATTTTACCTTCAATTCTTGGGTGAGACGAGCAACCCTGTCTACTTTCATTTTTCTGTGTAACTTGTTGACAATGTTCTTTATATACTTTTATAAAATGTTTTTAATTGTTGACTTTTCTACCTTGACCTGTTATTCCTGTTTTATGAACCTATTTGTGTGTGCATTCTTTTCTTTTGAAGATGGATATGTTTTTTATGGATAGTGTCTATAATGGTTTTTATGAATGCACAAATTTGAGGACTTGTTTTAATACACAGATTGGCAACTGGTCTTTGTGGAACCACTTTGTTTCAACTCTGAAGTTGCATGGCTTAGTGGTTAGGGTATTCGGCTCACAGTCGTATTTGATTCCTGGCAGTACATTGTGTCCTTGAACAAGACACTTTAGTTCACGTTGCTCCAGTTCACTCAGCTGTTTTTAATTGATAGACTTAATCTGTCAGATCAACACCATGACCTTTTCTTTGAGTGCCTTCTTGTTGAGTTTGCATTCTTGCAAGCATTTGGGTCTAGTCTCTGGTTTGAAGATAACCTCATCCCTGACAAAACTAAAGAAAAAGTATGGAATTTTGGAATTGTGGAATTCTCAGTTTCCAAATATTCTTTTTACATATCCTTTGGAATTAATTTGAACTGGTAACCATTATTTTCACACACACACATGCATATATAATATAGTAAACTATTTAATAATACAATCTTGTGTTATTGGATTCACAGCAGTCTAGTTTCATCCCCATTCTTCATTGAGTAGCTTTACTATATAGAATTTGATTCTGCTACTAATTCTATTATTATTACCTGTGCATTGTAGTAGTGAACTATAAATATGATGTCTGTTTGAGCTGTGTAGGTTGCACTATTGAAACTTAAGAGAGTGTGTGTGGGCAGTCTTGGATAAATCGTGCTCCATCCTCTGGTGAATGCATCTTAGAATGTCAGTATTGCAACAGAAGCCGATTGTGGGTCTTGTTTGAGTTTTGTAAAGTTAGCAGGGATTTTTTTATGTAGGAAGTTTGAAGTATTTTCTGGCCCTAAAGAGTTAAAAAAACAGCTATTGTTATTTAGAAGTCTTTAGTAATGCAAGGCTTAGTGTTTGTAGTAACCTTGAGGGATGTAGTTGTTTTTCAAGTTTGGTGGAAGAGTGTGATGTTGCTTCCTTAATGTGTAACAGTTGGCCTTTGTGCTGTTTGAAATGAGATTAGTGTGTATTCTTTTCCAAGATGATCCATGTTGGACTTAAGGTCTAGGTTACATGTAGATGATGCTTGAAGCAGAAAGTTAGTGGAGAATGAAGGGTTGTTTTCTGTATTGAAGTGGGAGCTGGGGATATTGCAAGTAAGTTATTGATGTATAGGACAAAGAATGGTGGGAAGCAAAACTAAAACTCTGGACATACCAGAGTTGATAGTGTGAATCGGAATGCACATGGTGAACTGACAAGAAGCCGCCAATTGAAGAGGTGGATCCTATATGCAGAGAGATTTGGTTCTAGACACAGTTGAACGCTTCGCTCGTTTTGAGTGTAACAACATGGGTTTAAGGGTTTTCACTAAATATCTTTAGGCAAGGACCCATTGGTAAGTGATAAGGCATATATATCTGTTGTTTGGTACAACTGGAGATATTTTTCCACATGGTGTGTTGTGTAGGCCCATATTAGCCTTGATCAATCAATCCTATAGTATGTGATTAGTTATCTAAACAGCAAAGGACAGTCCATAGATCCATCTTCCCAGTTGAGGACCACACTGTATTATCTGATATGCAATTATGAATTGTATGTCAGTCTGGCATGTTGTATTCTGTCAACTGTCAAATATTTCTGTACATTCACACTGTTGGTGGCCAGTCAGAACATGACTACTGTTTCAAAATGTGGGGGGGGGGGTCTGTATGTGTTTGACTATTTTGGAGACTGTTTTGCATACAGTGGCAGTAGCTATTGGCATTGAAGCTTTCTACAGAAATAAAATATACTCGTATGTCCAGGTGGTCTTTTATTATTTTGTTGTATAGGTGGTCAGTGATGTGCAGTGTGATATTTGAACTTTTGTGGTTTGTTGTGCACAGGTTGGAAGGGATACAAGTAGAACTGGCATAGTCTATGATTTGCCTAATGTATTTTGTACAATTTTTAATTTGTTAGCCAAATGTGGTGCTCATGATTGCCCCAATTATGCTGTGCATCATTTTGCATTCTTTTTACCAAGTTTTATCTGTTGTGGAACTAAGTTTCAAAAGGCTCTGTGAAACTGGAGAATGTGATGTCATAAGCAAGTAAAACTGTATGCGTTTCATGGAGAAAGTCTTATAGATAGCTAATGAGTTGAAAGGGTGAGAGTGGATCCTTATAGGATTTTGATTAGGAAGTAACAATTTGTCGAAGTATTCTTGTACACTATTTAGGTGGCAATTTAACAGGTAGTTTGCTTGTCAGCATTTTGAGTTCCTAAAGGTAATCTTGAGTGGATTCCAGGAATGGAGTCGAGTTTTACTGTGAATTTGACAGATGTACCAGTAAATGTTAGTGGGTTCAGTGATTCCCTCATGCCATTGGTGTTTTAGGTGCACTTTATGTATATATGTATGTGGTGGTGACCCTGCACCAACCAACCAACCAATCAATAAGGGTTGATCTTGGCTGGAAGGCTTTTCATGATAGACCTATTGGAGCCAAGCAAGTCTTTATAAGTGTTAATGTTTCCTTTTTTGGGGGGAGGGGGTATTTTTTTAAAATGTTAATGAAACCCTAGTTAATTGTGTTAATTATCTCTGTAGTTATTACCACCTAGTTTTACTTTGCTTACTGCTGTTTCATTTAACCCTTTAGCATTCAAACCGGCCATATCAGGCCAAAATATTCTACCCGTTTTATGTTCAAACCAGCCAGATCTGGCCTTTCACACCAACCCTACAATGTCATTCTAATAATAGTTACCTCATCAAAATCTCAAAGCTACAAGATAATGATAAAATCAAAATAATGTGAATAAATAAACCTTGCATTTGACAGAATAATCTGAATGCTAAAGGGTTAATCTTTGGATCGCTGAATACATTTTTAGCTTTACAATAAACTGGTGCTATGTCTATACTCTGATTTATAGATTTAGTTTTATTTTCTATCAGTGAACAAGTATCATTGGTTATAGGTTTGTTTCCAAAGGACCAATTACTGGTTCACTGCTTTTCTAGCTGCATGAGTGGTAAGTGTTTGACTTGGTGCAGAACAAAGTTGCAAGGGACCTTACTAGACATTATTTTCTGATGTTTACAACCTTGCCAAAAGATATATCTATCTAGTCACATGCATGAGTGCATGTGCACACACACACGCACACACTATATTCATATATGACATTCACTTTTTCAAAAAGTATTGATTTTTTTTTTTTTTCCAGCATGTTAATCCCCTCTTTAACCCTTTTGTTACCATATTTATGTTGAGATAAACCTTTGTTTCAATTAAGTTTGAAAATAATGAAGAGTTTGTCATTAAGCTGGTGTCTGGATGAAAATTTGATAAGGTTGTAAATTAGATCATTTTAAAATGTTTGTATCATAGAACCAAGGGCAGCTTCAGGGGGGGGGCGGGGGTATCAAGTTAAATTACTGAGATTTATTTTTAAATATTACCTAACCTGATGTCCAGGTATTGTATTAATGAGACACAGGAATATAATTTAAGATAGAATTGGTTGCTATTTCTGACAAGACTGGCTACCACATTGACATCCCATTCATTGGTTCATGCATAAGACATTTACAATCTAAGGGAAATTTGGCTGCTATTTCTAATATGTTGTTTCTATATAGAGACCACATTCACTGGATCATATGTTACTCGGATGGGTGTGATTTTAAGAGATTTAGCTGCTGTTTTAAACATGTCTGGCTACCACATAGTGGTCTCGCATCATACTACATATGATACTTAGTTGGATGTTTGGGGAGAAATTAAGCTGCTCATTGGCAAGTACACCAAGTGCAGCCTGGAGTTAGGGAACTTGTATTAACATGAAATGAGTGCATTCAGAAGGTAGCCATGTACATTAGTTGTTGCTATTCATACAATTTCATATTTAAGGGTTCAATATTTGGGAACAGTTTCCAATCCAGGTTGTTTGTTGATAATTTTGTATGTTCAACTGTCACAGTTGTATAGTTTTATCCAAGGTTACTTTTCAATTGTTTTTTTTTACTATACATGGATTTTTTTTTTTGTTTTTTGCGGTGTATTTTGTACAGCAGCTTATAATATAACTAAATTCTTTTTTCTACACATCACAGTATGAAAGAACAGTCAGATAATTTATTATACATAAAATAACTTTCTGGCCCAATACACATAGGGACGCATTAAATGTGAATAAATATGGTGATGGGCTTCTGCACAATTTCTAGCTATCAAATTCTCCCCCAATGTATTGGTCAATCTGATGCTATAATAGACATAAATGTCCAAAATACTGTATAATTGAACCTGGAACAATGTGGTTTCAAAGCATTTTTTAACCACACAGCCATGCCACCATCTGTTTTAATTCTAATCATTTACAAACGTTTCAGTTTAATTAGTTTTAAGTATGTCATAATTAGCCAGTGTCATCTGTCACATTTGCTATTTTATACAAAACATCTTAGTTTTTTGTTTTGTATATTTGCATATAAAAGGTGGTTTTTATTTGAAGATTGTGATGTTTTTGTCGAGACACCAAAGAACTATTGGACACAATCTATTCTGCAGTCATACTCTTTCAGTAGGTATAAATTTTGTATTGCTGGTTTAGTTTCAACCCCTCAAATTTCTTATATTTGTGTGTGTTTGTGTGTGTGTATATATATATATTATCCTTTAACGTCTGTTTTCCAAACCGGAGCTGGCAAGCCAGAGGGCTGTATCAGGTTCCAGACTGATTTGGCATGGTTTGTACGGCTGGATGTCCTTCCTAATGCCAACCACTTTACAGTATGTGCTTTAACATGCCACCGGCACAAGACTCAGCACTAGTGCTTTTTACGTGGTAGGACTATCGACGAGGGTGATTTTTACGCGACACCAGGGCTCTCGATACAGGTGCTTAACGTGGCACCGTCACAGGCCACTTGACGCAGGTGATTTTGTTACGTGGCATCAGGGCTCTCGACGTGGGTGCTTAACATGGTACACTCACAGGGCTCTCGACGCAGGTACTTTTGCATAGCTTTGCGAGTGCGCTTTTTAGATGGCAGCAGGGCTCTCAACACGGGTGCTTCTGCATAAGACTCTCAAAGTGTGTGCTTATCTTGGCACAGTCATGGACCACTCAACACTGGTGCTTAATGTGGCACCATCACAAGACTCGATGCAGGTGCTTTTTACGCAGTGCCAGAGTTCTTAATGTGGGTGCTTAAAACGGCACTGTCACAGGACTCGATGCGGTGCTTTTTACATGGCACCGTCACAGACCTTGTATGTGTGTATATATATATAATATTAATCTCCAAGTCAAACTCAACACGAAAATACTGCTATTTTAACCCCAGGAAAGCGCCCTTTCCAGCTGGTTAGTTGGTGTGACCCATGCACCCGTGTATTGCAAAGAGGAGGGAACTCCTGTCGCAACTCGGTTCAGAGACCACCATATTACATAATTTCGATCTTATTAGATCATCATCAGTGATGGATACTCGTCACCGGTTATGACGGTCATTCAGACTCGTTGCAATATGTTATTTCAGTGTAACACCTATATATTTTATATAAAATTATTTAACGTCTGTTTTCCATGCTGGCAGGGGTTGGATGGTTTGACCGGAGCTGGCAAGCCGGAGGGCTGCACCAGCTTCCAGTCTGGTTTGGCTTGGTTGAGCACATCATTGTCTTTCGCCATCAAGGTAGTCCTCAGAAGGATTCATAGAAGTGGTCCTTCTGGGTATCTGCGAGTCTGGTGTACAGAGCATATGTAGAGATACCTGACACTATTACATCAAACGCCATTCTTAGCTTAACAATACTATCACTTACCCTGACTACCTCGATCACCTTATCCACCCATTTCTCTGCTAGTAGAATACCTAATCCACCTAGACCATCATTGTTGCCTACCCAGAAAATTGTAGCTGTCTTTTTCCCCGTAAGCAATCTGGTTGAAGCTCCCTGTCTTACGCATGTGCTTGAACCATTTTCGAAGTGGGTGGGTCAGACGGACATTCATAACCATGCACCTTTGCAGAGGGTGGGGAAAGTAGAATGTTGGCCTTTGCGCATGCACTCGAGCCTCTTTCATAGTGGTGAGGGGTGGGTGGAAGGAGAAACTTTTCATACAGCGAGGTAGTGGGAACTCGCATTAATTTGAACATATTTTTACATTTCTAGCATAATAAAGCAGACGAAATAAAACAAACTTATCTGTATAAAACTCTAAATATGTTTGTTTGTAACTGAACTTTCTCAAAAAGTGTATAGTCTAGCTTAATTCTTTTTACATATATATTTCGATACTTAATTCATGATGTGCAGTGTGAAATTTGAAGATATTTCGAGATCTCTTTCTGACTAAAAACACTTGAACAAAATTTATTACTAAAACCAATGGGGAAAATGAAATACATTAAAGAGAGAGGGTGAAGGGGAATATATTAGAGAGAGTATGAAGCTGAGGTAGCTTCGTAAATACCCCCCCCCCCCCAAACCGGTGCTTAATGAAAAAATACCCCGATAGTAACATCATCTGGTAAACCTTCGTAAATAGTCAAATCATAGCTTAATGAGAAAATACTCTGAATAAAACGAGAGAGAAAGGGAAAGAGAGCGTCCATTAACTTATTTATTTTAACTCTCCCTCTTCCTTAACGTTATTTCTTTCTCTCTCTTTCAAGTCCTATGTGTATGTGCCAGTGTGTGTGTTTACATACTTAGACGTGTGTGCGGGTGTATGTATCAAAGTAGATACATATATATATATTTAAGTATATATTCATGTGTATGAAATAGTACTTAAATTAGACATATATATTTGTGTGTGTGTGTGTGAGAGTAAACATAACCCAACGGCTCACGGGTAGTCTAGTTTTATCCTAAATTGAGGTATTTAGGTCCTTTAGCGCATTGTATTGCCAGAAATGGATTGGGAGCCGTGTGTTTGTCCTTATATCAAAATGCCAAAAATGAAAATCTGGCTGAATTACATGTGCTAAATAATAGTGATAATTTTTCATACAGCGAAATAGTGGGAACTCGCATTAATTTGACTGAGGGCATATTTTCATATTTCTAACATATATAAAATGTGTGTGATTTTTGGCAGAGATGTTAGAGCATTAAAATGTCTCACTTGTTTCAACTCACTGAATCTTGATTTCAAAATCATATGAAGGTCAACTTGGCCTTTCATCCTTTCAGAGTTTATAAAGTATTAGTCCAATGGATTGGCAGACTTGTTAGAGCTTTGGACAATGCTTTGCAGTATTTGTTCCAGCTCTGTGCTTTCTGAGTTGAACTTGCACTTACCACCTCAAGGAGAGTTGGTACTTATACCAGGAGTTGCAGCTGAAGCTATCAGCCTTTTAGCAATTGTAAAATCAAAACTGTTTCCTTTGTTTTATTGGAAGGTCAGCTGCTATGTGATGATGATTTTATTAACTACCACCATGATGTCATACCATAGCAACAAAAACTTAATCACCCTCTCTCTTTTATTTTATTTACTATGGTCTGAAAATGCTTCTTTATGGTAATTCTGTTATTTAAAATTTTCTTATTATTGAAAAACAATTGGAGTTACCATTATAAGTGGAATATGTAGATTCATATTGTTTTCTCAATCCCAGCCAAGAAGTTTAAAGAACTGCATAAAAAAAAATTCCCTGGTGGTAGTAGTATTTTGTTAAGTACACCCCAGTCAGTTTCTGCAATTCTAATTCTTTCAGTATTCACCAATCCCAATGGTAGTATATCATCTTAGCCAGCTGGCAAGGTGAATATTTTCATTTTCTTTCATATGTTGGACTCTATATTTAATGATGACTAACCATCAACCTCTTTTTTCTCTTATTCACCATAATATTCAATTAAAATCCTAAAATAACTGTATCTCAAGGAAACAGCCTAACTTATATACACAACAGTGTCCTGGAACTTAGACTTCAGCTTGGCATTTTTTCTCTGCTTTCAAAACTATTTTAAACCAACTACCAGTATTACAAAATATACAAATTCTCTTTATGAAAAAGAAGAAAAAAAAGCAAACATTGCAGCACTGAGGTTAAAAAAAAAAAAAAAAAGGCAACTATGTTTACTTTCATTTTGTAACCATGAATTGTCGATTTGAAAGTAATCATACTAAAAGCCAGTTATAATTTGGTGAATGTTGTTTTCATGTTGGAATATCCTCTGTCAGCTGTTATTCTTGATCTTTGTGACCTGTTTTACATATTCTTTTTGCTTTTCCATTTATATTTTAAGATTTCATTTATTTATTTTTACTCTTTGGCAAAACGTTTATCAAGATCCATGTTTAATCCCTGATCATCTGTTTTTCCTACACAGATTTGTGAAGGTTATGTTCTGATTCCAGTTGTACATTTATACTAATCCATTTCTGAACTGCTTCACTCCCCATATTAAACTTGTAAATAATGCTGGAGTGTCACAGTTAAAACTAGTGAGGAGTTTGGAACCTGGTTTCAATTCCTAGTTGGTCTTTTCACTTATTGTTTCAGTCTCCTCTCCCCTTCTAAGTTGTACAGCTGGATACAATTCATACCATTATTAACTTAATTATGATCTAGGCAGACTTGAGTGAACAATATACTTTTGTCTAGGAGAACACTCCAGCTAATTGGCAAAGATTCACTCTCCAGTATTTTCCATACTGTTTCACATACACTTTCCTTTAGCTACTAATAGTCATTGTGTTTTTCTTTCTCTGAACTAGCAAGGAGTACAATTCTTGTCCAGGCCCAAGTACACTTCTCCTCACCAACCTTCATTCACTTCAACATAACTCATACTAAAATCTTGTCTTTTAATTATTATTACATGCATTTGTGAACATTTAATCTCCAAACAATACAACAGTTGACTCCCCAGAACTGTAGTTTGGCAGAATTCTTCTCCCCCTTATCCTGTTTTTCCTACAATTATCATCATACAGAAGTTTAAGCAAAACTTCAGTCTCATTCATTTTAGAAAGGCTCGAAAAATACAATGACTGCAACAAAATTTGTGGTCATTATTTCAGAATCGTGTTAACAATATATGTATATTGTAATATTGGTTTATCATTTGAGTTTTCTTTCTTCTTCCTCGTTTAACGTCCGTTTTCATGCTAGCATGGGTTGGATGGGTTTTACCTAATGGGTCTTCTCCAGGCCTCTCGATCTTGTGCAAGGCCTGGTCGTAATCTCAATATTTCTGATATTAGGGTGCTGGAGGAATATTTATTAACTACTTGTTACATCATTGTTGTCATCCTCTTGGATAAATTTCATAACTGCTTGCCTCAGTCAAACTAGAATCATCTCAACTTCCATGTTTGTAAATGTAGGAAACTTGGTACTTTTAAGTTTCTAACCTGTGAATATAAATTCTCTGGATTGGTTGTTCAACCAGCCCAAATCCTAATTAAGTAGTTGTTTGTATTGGACTTCCATGCTGGTAAAGAAACAAAATGGATGCAAATGTTTGAGGAAAAAATGATTTGGCAAAATACATGTAACCTATACAAAAAAAAAAGGTCTGAATCTTCAAGGTGAATAAACTAGAGAGAAAGCTGAATAAATCTTTGCTTGATTATACATGGTGGTATATGTATAGAGAAATGCTGTATATATTACACCTGTTGTATGGTTTGTTTTCAAACTGTCAATCAAAACTACAAATTAACACATAATTCACATTTTCCTTTTGGACCATCTAATTTGTTGTAATCAACTTTTTTATTCATTTTCAGATGTTTAGAAATGATGATTCCAGTTTTTCTTTGTTTAGCCCCAGATCAGCTCTGATCAAAGGCAATCCAGCTTTGAGCCTTTTTTTTCCTAACAGTATCTAGGACTGTATTTTATACACACACACACAATAGGATGTGATATATGGATTTGGTTGCTATAGTTGGCATTTGAACCACACAAAGGGTTAGTCTTTTAATAGTTGCTGGCTGCTGTGGATGTCCTTTTCATTAATGAATGCTGATTACTATTGAGAATTGTTCCATGGCTGTTGATGAACCTAGTTCATGATTTACTCATTAGATACCTCTACACTTCAGCAATTTGTATAACAAAGTAACTGCATAAGATCCATTAGTTGCCCCTCTGTTATTGATCAGATGTTCCCAAAATGTTTTTTTGGTGGTGACTGGCATACAAGCAGCATCAATATTTATTGCTCAAGCTAAGTGAAAATTATAGTGGTTTTGAAACTTTTCCTTATTGCAAAACCACTTTTAACTGCTTGGCATTTCTGCTGCTAACTGACATTGTTTACATTTTATAAGCAATGGTTCAATTCATCTCCTGACAGTTGAAGACATGAGATTACAAGATTAACAGCCATTACACACTTAAAACTTTGTTTTTTCTTTACAGATAAATATTAAGTCTAAACTTAGACCTCACCTTTATGTGAGAGTAGTCATATGTTGTTTATCAGTAGCATGCAGGATGTCTTCTGAGTCAATTATGTTTGTTGCAAAGTTAAGTTGATGACAGTTGCATAGTATTTATGTGATAGTAGTGGTATCTATTTTATCTGCTCTATTGGTACTTAGAATCCAATAAGTACAGCAGGAGTGGTCCTCTTCTATATATTAAGCCTTGTGTAGCTTCAGTAAGTTATTAGTAAACCATACATTTGTTTCTGTTCCCATTTGAAATCTCTTCAATTATGCTTTTAGAGGAAGATATGTTGTATCTTTCTTAATCTCTAACACCATTCTGGTTTAAGAAATCTTTGATATTATTTACAGTGCCATTTGATAATGTTTCCAATTGATACTGTACATAATATATACATTAGCTTAAATTAAAATATTGAAAATACAGTTTAATATTATTTACTAAAATTAGATCACTCAAAATACCATATGGTATTCCTTACGAGTCTTTGAGGCCAACTTTACCTTTATCCCTTTGGGTCTAAAAGTAAAGTACCAGTCAAATATCTCCTGAAATTTACTGGCTTTGAGTCTAAATCAAAAAACCATTTTTATTATTTCCCTTTCCTTTCTTCTTATTGGTAATTCTTTGAAGTTTGTCTGAACTGTTTCTGAGAGTAACCTTGACTGTCCAGGTAAAATGAGTTCAGTCTGAGCTGAACAATCTTAATAATACCAATAATTAGCTGGTTGACACTTATACATATTATCAAGTCATTGGCAATATTTGGCCTCTGGTTGCACTGCTTTTTAGCCTGGACTGTGTGAACACTGGTTTTGTGTGATATCAAAAGCTCTGCTTAGCTGTAGCCATGGGTTTTACATTTCTAAATGTTTTTTTACATACTTGATTTAATCCAAGATTTTTTAGAGTAATATTACTTATTTAATTTTTAATATCATTGTTTATACATGTTGTAAATAGCTGGAGGCAAACATATTTCATTATATTCCATTAGTATTTTCTAACATTTTTTTTCTCTTTCTTGTCATTTAGTTAAATATGTAATTTCATTAATCAAATAATTTAAATTCTAACAAATCTGTATCCAATTAGAATACTATAACTCTTTTATTGAGTGTAGGTGGAATTATTTTGTTTTTTGAAAAACAAAAATATTTTGTGTTGCTATATAGGTGAGGTGTATATGTTTTAGCTGGCAGACTTGTTTCTTTTTATCCTTTCAATCTGTTTTTAGCTATAAAACTAGCTTTAACTGGAATGATTCAAGGCATTTAACAGCTTTTAGTTGTAGGTGTGAATCAGGCAGCTAGCACAACTCGCACTGTTCTTACAAATGCCTCACTATTCTAATCTTCCTCCACAGATAAGGATTCTATTTCAGTATTTTGGTGTGGCAGCCAGTCACTTCAGGACTGCTTAAAGTATTTTCCTATATGGGATTCTTTTAAAAATTGGGATGCTATTGTTTCGTTTAAAACTTAGGGATCATTCAGATAAGTGGTAAGTAGGTATTTACCATTAATATCCTTCATTCTTTAACACTACCTCACCTGCCTTGCCTTCTTCCAAATTATTCTCTCTCTCTCTCTCTCTCTCTCTCTCTTTCCCTCTCTCTCTCTCTCTTTCCCTCTCTCTCTCTCTCTTTCCCTCTCTCTCTCTCTTTCCCTCTCTCTCTCTTTCCCTCTCTCTCTCTCTCTTGTCCTACACTGGTTTGGCTCTTTATCGTGAGTGTTTATATTTCTGCTGGTGGGTAAACCTCATTGGAATGTTGGAGCTTCCCATTAACGGTTGGCTGTTGCCCTTATTAGTACGATTCTCACTCACTTCTAAATTAGTCATCTTTTTTTCTCTCTCTCTCTCTCTCTCTCTCTCCTAAACAGCTGTTATTTCCTGCTTGAGGTGATAGATTTTTCTTCTAATAAAAGACATTTTAATTTACGTACTCCCAGTATTGAATGGTATCTGTTGCGTTAGAATAAGCTGATGCAGCATCTATTGATTTAGTTTTATTCTATTCTGCAGTTCCTTCTTTGGTTATGTTTATTAACTGAGAATTAATTTCTCCCCAAGCTGACATTTTACTAATCTCTCAATTTTAGTGTCATTGTTTCATTTTTGTGTTTTTATGTCTTTGTGCCTAAAATATCTCATTGTTTACTTTTAGATTTTCTGTTGGTTTACTATGTAAATGTAATTGTGTGCCAGCAACTTCTGGCTTCAGAACTGCTTAATGTTGCAGAATTTTGAATTATTGCTATTTGTATAAGAAAAGGATCTTGTTTGCAAAAAGCAGTGTTATCTATTTATAAAGGGACTGTACCAGAGCTAAACTGAAACTAATCATTTTAAATTAAAACATTATGGGTTAACTGGAGTGAAAATATTGTGTAGCTGGAATTAGAATAGAATTAATACAGAAGACTAAATTTAAAAAAAAAAAAAATTTTTAAAGTTGAAAACTCCATAATTAGTAATTTCCATATTAATATAACAACAAAACTATTAGTGTCCTTGAGAAGTGAAGAGATTTTGACATTTCTGTTCATTACTCAAGTAAATTTTTATTTACTGTATTTTTTTATATTGGTAAAACAATAAATACTCTTCTTTTCAAATGAAGTTTAAGTACTCCTCCAGGTACCTATTTTCTTTATCACTGGTTTTCTAATATGAAAGTTGTATAAATTTTCTTATCTAATTGGAATATCAATGAACGAATAAGCAGTTGGAATGTTGTTGCTAGCTAATTAGTTTTCCTCCATACAAAACTTGTTTTTAAGGTCTTTTAAATAGATGCGACATGGAAGATCATATAAAAGTATTGTTGCAATTTATTCCACAAAATACACAAATTCCCACAATATTTTATTTCTATTCTATCAATTAGTATGGAGATTATTACATCAATTTCAAGAAAACCCTGTTTGCCAATTTTTTTTTTCTTCTTTTTATTGTTTTGATTTGAAGGCAGTCTCTCGGTTAGATGTCTTGATTAATTAGAATAATTTGTGTGTTCACATTAGCACAAGAAAGCATTTATGTTGCATACAAAGGTTTCTCGTTCACACTTTTTTTTTTATAACACTAGAAAGATAAACAATTTATCTAAAATGACAAGTCATTTTATATTCTAGCAACATCTGGTTGAACCATCATTACAAAAGACCCATTAGCTTACAGGTTTTTCCTCTCTGCAACTGAGAGTTGAATTTTTTTTTTTTTTCCCTGTTCCAAATGTTTAGAATTACATGTTCCTCAAAAGTTTCCAATCACTTTTAGGTGATGGCAAAAAAAAATATAAGGTTTTTCATTGTATTGTGGCTCTTGAAAAATTAACATCAAGTTATGTAATGCTATCTATAGTTGTCTGACCCCATTCTCATCCAGTGGTCGAACAACAGTAAAACATCAGATGGTAGTAACTATCTCTGGAGCTGTACAATGAAAATAAGCAGTGTTCTCTATTTTTAACTGCAGCCAGAAGCAAGTTTTCCCCAACTTATTTTATTCTCCTCCCACAGACTTGCTTAAACATGTATCATTGTCACTAAGTCAGCTTTTCATTAGTCTAATGCAAGCGGCAAGTGTTCTTTAATCTTTCACTTATGTGCACTGCTAGACATGTCATTAGTTTTATTAAATCTTTAGCTTCTAATCTTTGATTTGCTCATAATTATAATCTTCACTATGTTTATCACCTATTTATTTATTTATATATTCTCATTTCTTATTTGAAAAGTTTAAGAAATTTTTAATTTGGAAGTAATTGTCAGCAAAGATAAAAATGTTACTGCATAAGAAAGAGGCAGCTAAAAGGGTTGATTAGACAGACGGGCATCTGACAGGGAAACCTGTTCAAATCCTGCCAACATGAAAGTGTAAATATATTATGAGGATCCATGTGTGTTTGTAAGGAGACTTAGTTGTGAATACCTAATTTCCCTTTTTGTAACTATGGTTAGGTCAAAATTAATTTCTTGCATGATTGAAAATCTAATTATTTATTATGCAGATAAGCAGATTGGAGTTATTTTAATCTAAATCTCCTCCCGTGCTGACTTTTGGACTCTTTCGTTAAGCAGGATTAATTAGAAACTAGAATTTAGAGACTGTTGGCTTGTTATTTTCTCATTTAAATTTCTTTATGATCTTGTTCTACTTCTGGTATTATTGCTGGTATCAAATAGATCATATTTGATAAATGTATATTGGATAGGTTGAAAACTGAAGCAATATATAACTTTTTCAGTGGGTAATCTTTTCAAAGGGGTGATATTTATTGTTAACACAACCAGGATTGGATTAGCTTCAGAATTGACAATGTATGTGGCACCTTAGAATCAGACTGACCAAAGCCTAGTGAGTGGCTTCGATAAACTGAAAGACACCTGCCATGTGTGTCCTTGTCTTGACATTGTGCAACAGTAGTGAGTGAGTTACACCATCAAACAACTGGTGTCATTTCCAATCTTACATAAAACATGTCTGGTCATTGGGAAAATATTACCTTACTTGGAAACTGGTAAGGGTTGACAACAGGAAGGGCATCCCACCATAGAAACTAAGCTTTAACAAATTCTGTTTGACCCATTGCAAGCATTGAAAATAATCAGTTGTTGGATAATTGGATACATTTAGAAATAAACTTTAAATATTTTAAATATTGCCTTTTTAATAAAAAAAAAAAATGATAAATGACTGTATGATTGAACAGATTCCAATAACACAAATTGGTATTGATAACTTTCAAACATTAAAGCACTGTGCTGATTGCACATCTAGTCAACTAATGACATTCTACCGTAATTGTTTTTGTTTTGTTTTTATGACATTTCTATCATTGGATATTTATTAAATTATAAAATATTACAATTACAAGAAAAATCTTGTATTTGGTTGCATAGTTTAGAATTTCTTGTTAAACTTGTTGTTTTAAGATAGATGATCTCAAGTCTGTTAGATTGTTTGACCTTTTCAGATAGGTATTTTAAGAAATTCTCTCGGGAATGAGAAATATGAGACTCATCAAGCCACAAACTTTGTCTGATTTCTTACAAAACAATGGATTCTACTTTTATAGAAATTTTTTTTATTTTTTCCCTCAAATTAATGCATATTTCCTTGAATTTTGTTACTAACTTCAACTAGTAAATGTTAAATTGTTTTGTCTTTTGTAGATTGACTGCTTGTTTGTTTTCAGCAGAGATCTCCTAAAATGACTGTTGATTATTACAAAGTACTTGGTGTAAACAACAATGCCACTGATGCTGAAATAAAAAAAGCGTAAGTATTTTTCTGTTCTCAGATTAATCTTGGTAAAAGAAACAAAAACTTTACATTTATGGTTAAATTTTTTTACCAAGAGTGCATATCTTTCAGTTGTATTCTGTGAAGGGACACGGCTTAGTGGTTAGGGTGTTGGGCTCGCATTCTTCAGGTCATAAATTTGATTCTTGGACCAGGCAGTTTCTTTGAACAAGGTGCTTCATTTCACATTGATCCAATGTACTCAGCTGAAAATAACAGCCTTCTTTACTCCAACTGTCAGATGATGGTACATGTACCTGTCTCAACTACATGGGCACCTAAAACTGTGTGAATGCTTGGTACATGCTACCTTGCTTGCCAGTAACAGCTATGGTATTGTGTGTGTGTGTGTGTGGCTGGCTGTATGGTTAAGAAGTTCAGAATCATGTGGTTTTTGCTTTTGCTCCAACTGCATGACCATTGTCGTCTGATGTTTTCCATAGCCACAGGTTGGCCTTATGAGTAAAATATGGTAGACAGAAACTATAAAGTACCTGCAATATATATTTGTCTTCTCCCCTTGTCTTGATGTACAAATTACTTGTGAACAGTCACTGTCATAAAAGGGGTGCCATTTGTTTACAATCCTCCAATCATTTCCAACTATTGAGCTGTTTGTTGTTTGAAGTATCACCTTGCTCGTAAACATTACAGTTGACCTCGGCAAGTTTAGTTTGACTCATGCAAGCATGGAAAAACAGGCGTTAAAATGATAGTGGGGATTGTGTGTGTTTGGTTTGGAGGATGTCCTTTGCAGGCTCCTTGAGACGAGAGATTGATGCCATTATCCATCTTGATAGGAGGACTGGACAAGATGTATTGGTGACAATATGGGGGGGTGAGAGGCGGTGAGACTAATAAATCAGTGTTGGAGTTAATCTGACATAAGAGTAGCCAGCTCTAAAAAGTAAAGGCCACTGTAGTAGTTATAGAAAAGTCAGAAGAAAACTTGTCTGTGAGCCAGTGGTTGCAGTAAGGGGGTTTCGTCAAGCATCCTTTCTTTGGAGGGAATCTAGTTTGTGTGCATGTAACAAGCGATCTTGTAAAATTCTGTGATGAGTAATTGTTGAGGCTCCTTGTCTTCTACTGTAGCATTTGTGAGTGGATTTGGTTTATGGAAACTGTACAAAGCTCCTCATGAAATCATTGCTGTAACCATGATGTTCTAGTGATCTGATGAGGTAGCTTTCTTTATAAGCATTGATTTGTGAACATACAATTTTATAATGCTGAGCATGCATATTAATGCGAACATGTAATCATTAATTTCTTCCACACTGAAATTAATACTTTGTGATAGTCACATAATTCTCTGAATCAGTATCTTATACTACAAAATTGTGTGTGTATATTCAGACATGGCTATGTGGTAAGCAGTTTGCTTTCCAATCACATGGTTTTGGGCTCAATTCTACTGCATGGTACCTTGGGCAAGTGTCTTTTGTTATATATCCCTCAGCCAACCGAAGCTTTGCAAGTAGATTTGGGATACAGAAATTGAAAGATCTTTTATATATAATTTATATAAAGCACAAATCAGGAAGTGGGACAAGATTTTTCTTGATTTAAACCAGGTCATTTAAATGGATGCTTTATGGAGGTTTTTTTTGTGGGTTGGAGTTATAATCTTCATTTTTACATCTACCATTCCATGTTTGCATCGGTTGGATGACAATATATGATGATGATGATGATGCTTGCATATTTTATATATTAAAGAACAGTTGGAAAAATCATGGATTATTGATATTTTCAGTTTTCATCCTTTGCGTTCCTTCAAATGCATTGGTGTCTCGTGGCTTGTATTCTAGCTTTTTAATTACTAAAGAACTTCATAGTATTGAAGTGTCCACAAGATTCCCAAACTATCTTTACAAGCACTGTAACTGATCTCATTATTAAAAGTAATTCACATGCTTGCTTTGACTCCTTGTGTAAAAGCTAGTGACAATGACCTAAAACCAATCTACATGAAGGGATGTTTTAAGATTTAGTATTTATTTACTTCTGTGCTGTATATATAATTTTATCAACTTTTGATTTGTAAACTATCAACTAAAGATCAATGCATGCCACTTTGAAATTATATAAAGCTTAGAAAATTGAGAATGCCATCTAGGAAGTGGTGTATATCTGTGTGTATATGTGCGCAAGTGCATATGGAAGTATTGAAGTATTCATCATTTCAAGTCCATGTTCCATGCTGGCATGGGTTGAATAATTTGACAGGATCCAGTGAGTCCAAGAACTGCATTGTACTTCTGCAGTGTTTCTACATCTGAATGGCCTTCCAAATGCCAACCGTTTTACAGCATGTACTGGGTGCCACCAGTAGTGCAGTTACTATTCAGTTTGCAAGATTACAAACCTTAAGCCTTTTGGTTGTTTATTTTATTTTTTATGAGCTCAGGTCAAAGTGACCATAACCAAAACTGCAAGTCACTAAACATTTTTTTTTTTCCTGCTTATCCAAAGTAGGAAAAGAGGGCATTGCGTGTGCACACACACACACACACACACACATATATGCATGCAGCAGAGATTTGATAATTTAATCTAGCTGTTCACCATCACAACTATTGTGACTTTTAATTGGTTAGGCTTTGTTAAAGTCCATGTCATGTAGCATGGGTGTGTAACAGTGACCAAGGCATTGGGGGACATCGATCCTGCTGAGAAACAAAAGCCACTACCTTAATCATGACCAACACAGAAAGTTATTTGATTATCCAGAAAGAAGTTCAGTCCTTAATACAGACAGTGACTGTAAATGAGTCACAGCTGTTGGTTAACAACAAAAATTCCTAACTTAAGCTTATCGCTCCATGCACTTATGTAAGTGCATGGAGCTGTAAAAACAATTAGTCAGACAAAATGAAATGTCCGGATTTGTATTTTAAAAGACTCACTTTTGTTATTAACAAAATGTAAAACTGAGTTTGAACATGCAATTTAGTTTGCCATCAAAATTCAGTTCAAGTTCTCTTTAATATAAAAGATTTGGAATTGTGAATTTATGAACTTTCACCTAAAAAATACATCCATCAGTAATTGACTTTCTAAACAAACTGTTTAACTTTCCAGAAACCGTTCATTGGACATAGGTCTCCTCTGCACAATGAATTTTGTGTCTACATTTAGGATGTCTTCAGTTAGTCTTGGATCTCTTTAAGCATTTGAATAATGTATGTACAGCATATGCATAGTCTCTTATAGGCAGGATTTAATCCTCAACCTCATTGCCATTATCTATCATCCCACTGAGAATACTAACTGAATTTAGTATTTCCATTCCTTTCTGTTCTTAGTTCAAATCTCATCAGAGCCAACTGTACCTTTTTAATTCTTTTGATATGTTGCTATGGTTTCATATATATTTACCTAAATCATTTGAGTGCTTTTAACAATGAAAGGAGAATTGGACTCTTTTTTTCTTTTTTCTTTTTTTAGGTTGTTTGTAGCATGTAATGTGGTTGATTAGAATACTTTTTTTTCTTCCAAATAGTTCAGCTGATTCATAGCTTAAAAATAAAAATGTTTTGAAGTTATTCATCCGTGGTATTCATTCATATATTTCTGTCACTGATAAAACGTACTTTTTACATTCGTTATGGTTTAGGGTAGAGGAAGAATTCAAATCCATGGCAGGTGTTTTGTTGTATATTTGGTTACATACCTCAATTCATCTATCGCTCAAGACTAGGTACCAGACCATCCAGCAAAGTTACCTGAGATGGATTGCTATCCTACTCAGGAAGCAATCTCTTACATCTGTTTAGCATTAGCAAAATGCCTAAGCACTGACTATATGATTAACTTGTGATTTTAAAGTAATCTATTCTTGCATATTTCTCTTATAATTCGAAACTTAAAACTCGCTCTCATTAGTTGTCCAATTCTAATTAAGGACTTAAACTGTTTGGATTACACTCAAGTCACACTAGTTTATTGGATCTAAGAAATACTACTGAACTTCTGCATTGTCTGTTTAAAGTAGGGTACAGAAAGGTGCTTTTTAAAATGTTTTCTTTACATTAGTACATAGTGTATAAAAAGGTATCTTTTTACAGTAGTACATAGCCTTGTGGACAAGCATAAGATGGTCATCTATCCCATGACAATAGGACAGATAAACATAGCTTATTTATTGGTTCCATTGTCAGTTAATTAATTTTAGAAATTGTGAAAATTGTGTAAGATCCACCTCAGTCTTTCATCCAGACCTGCTTTGATCCAGAGACTAGGCAGGTTTTAGAGGCAATGGATGATCAGGATTTCTATGTGTTTTGTCATGCTCTTTGCATTTCACAATGCTGAAACTGCTTTTTTGATCTATTGAACCCAGTGTTCTTGTCCACTCAATCTGTTGCAGTTAATTTTCACTTGGTATACTAGATGCACCTTCATCCATCAAGGATTTAGGACACAAAAGCTACTCTCACCTAGTTTAGTTTGCCCATCAAAGTGATTTTCTGGCAAGGCCACAATACATGTTGTGGCTTCTTGGAGCCGTGAATGAAGACCAAAGATGGACAAATTGTTTCTAACAGAAATACTTGTGCTTTCCATCAGAGCTGCTATTCCTCCTTAACACATCCACATGAATACATAGCAGTATATTGATATGTACTTTTTACAAAAGTACATAGTTTTTGTTCTCTATGGCTGTTAAATTCTTATCTTGGTGAGAAATTTCTATCCTTAGTAAATCTCTCCCATTTGCAACTTCTTATCCATAATATTGCACTCAATTAATCCGCTTGATACCACCCTTTGTGCTATCCTGTTTTAAATTAAAACCTTCCATTAAACTTTCATATTAATTTGTTCTAAACACCAGATTCATAATGAGTTATTTAAAATTTTTCATTATTTCCATAATAAAAACAAAGGCAATGTATTTCAATAGAAATTTGGTAATAAGAGGGTTAAGTTTATATTTCAATATTTGTACTATTTTCACTGCTGGACGTTTTATCATAATCAAACTTGGTAATACTGAATCTGCTTCTTCTTCCTTGTTTAACGTTCCATTTCCATGCTAGCATTGGGTTGAATGGGTTTTACCTAATGGCTCTACTCCAAGCCTCTCGATCTTGTGCAAGGCCTGGTCGTAATCTCAAATTCCTAAGGTCATACCTAACTAACTGGGTCCATGTTTT
>JAOPUL010000002.1:40055239-40073599 GCA_027564515.1 Octopus rubescens | reverse complement strand
TCTACTATAGCCTCGGGCCGACCAAAGCTTTGTGAGTAGATTTGGTAGACGGAAACTGAAAGAAGCCCGTCGTATATATGTGCCGGTGGTACACTCTCTGGAGTGGTTGGTGTTAGGAAGGGCTTCTAGCTGTATAAACCAAGCCAAAAATAGACTGGAGTCTCGTGCAGCACCCCAGTTTCCAGTCAAACCGTCTAACCCATGCCAACATAGAAAACAGACGTTAAATGATGATGATATATGTATATATTTCACTTAGGCATTGTGAGACTAATAACCTGGTGTAGAACTCAGTATATAGTATGCTTCAGAATGAAGTGTTAGACAAGTATAGAGCAGTAATAAGATGACAATGGAAAAAAAAACAAGTCAGTACTGACTTTCTCACTGGTAATGCCTAATGTAATTCTTTTTCTTAAATAAATTACACTTCATATTCGAGGCTCTGATGAAGCTGTAAGACGTTATTCAGGCACTCAACTATGAGCCCACTGCATCTTATATAGCAGAAACAGCTGTAAGCTAATGAAGTTCATAACTGCTTTTTCCTTTGTCATCTTATTTTCTTATATATGCACACACACACAGCTGACTTCCTTCAGTTTCCGTCTACCAAATCCACTCACAAGGCTTTGGTCAGCCTGGAACTGTAGCAAACTTGGCCAAGGTGCCATGCGGTTGGGCTGAACTTAATGGTTCTGGAAGCATGGTCCCTTGCTGTATTCAAGAAGACTCGTCCACCACAGCAGAATTGATATCCTAAAACCACCTATCACCTGAGAGCAGAATAGGCACATACTATATCCCTAGCTTTCTCAGTTACCCTTCTTCCTCCACCTCAAACCAGTCCATTATCTTCCCTTACCTACTGTCTCCAATAATCACCTTTCTGCGCCTTCTCTCCCCTGTGCTGTTCTCCATCATTAACACCTCGCTTACCTGCATCACCCTCAGTTCCCTCATATTACTGCAATCCCCACCCCTGGGCCTCTCCTATATTTCTCTCCGTTTACCAGAGTTGCCTCAATCCTGCCCATTCACCCAGTTCAAACCTCTATCACCTCACCTATTCTTCCCCCCACCCACCCCCATTGTCCCAACACATCTTTGCCATCTCTCTCACTATCACTCTCTTAATCTTACTCACCCGTCTTCCACCTCTTGAGGTATCCATGTATCTACTCTACAGCAAGATCTCTCAACTGGCACAAACCACACATCCTCAATACTACTTCTCCCTCCCACTTGAGGGGGGGTTTGTCTTGCAAGGTACTTGGTGACCCTGTTGGTGCTGGTGCCATGTAAAAAGCACCCAATACACTCTGTAAAGTGGTTGCCATAAAGGAATAGTATCTAGCTGTAGAAACCATGCCAAAATAATGGAACCTGGTGTGGCTCCTAGTTTTGCCAGGTCTTGTCAGGTTGTCCAACCCATGCCAGCATGGAAAACATGTTAAATGATGATGTATGCAACTTCAATTTTTATATATACTGGAGCTTATGGATTAAGCTAATTTGAAATAAAATATTGGTATTAAAATTTTTAAAACACTGCTTTTGGGAGCAGAAATTTTATTTTGAGCTTTTTACTGCATTTTCCATGCGGGCGTGGGTTGGGCAGTTTGACTGGAGCTGGAGGGCTACAGGTTCGTCTGATTTAGCTTGGTTTCTACGGCTTAGTTTTTCATTCCCAATGTCGTATACGGTAAAGTTGGAGGAACTAAATCTTTTTTCAAATGACAGCCTACTGTTTTAAAAATACATATATATTGGATAATGTAGTCCTCCATAAATTCACCATCGTCATCATTTAAAGTCCGTTTTCCATGCTGGTATGTGTTGGTTGTTTGACAGGAGCTGGCAAGGCCAGGAGCCACACCCAAGTTCCATAGTCTGTTTTGGTATGGTTTCTGCAGCTGGATGCCCTTCATAACACCAACCACTTTACAGTGTGTACTGGGTGCTTTTTATGTGGCACCAGCACCAACAGTCACCAAGTGCCTGCTGGAAAAGAAGGGATCATAGGTCTATCCAGTCAAGGTTGACAAAAACATCTATTTTTCATCTTGACATTGGTGTTGCCAAAAGTTTAGGTTTTGTTCTCCCACCTTCTTCCTCTTACATATCAAGTCTACTTGCAGTCACCTCCACTGCTCACTCTTAAGTAGATGATACTGTTTCACTCTTCTTTAACCTACTTCACTTTTGTAACTATTAGACGCATGTATGGTAAGAAGTTTACTTCCCAACCACATGGTTCCAGGTTCAGTCCCATTGCGTGGCACCTTGGGCAAGTGTCTTCTACTATAGCTTCAGGCCAACCAAAACCTTATGAGTGGATTTGGTAGACAGAAACTGAAAGAAACCCATTGTGTGTGTGTGTGTGTGTGTGTGTGTGTGTGTGTGTCACAGTGCTTGACAACCGATGTTGGTGTTTGTCCCCGTAACTTAGTGGTTTGGCAAAAGAACAGATGGAATAAGTATATCTTTTTTAAAAAGTACAGGGGTTGATTCATTTGACTAAAAAAAATTCCAGCAATGACTGAAACAAGTAAAAGATAAACATTATAGCAGCCTCTGACCCTCAGAACTGGTTGAACCCCACCTCCATTCAGACTCACTTTGTTTTTCTGCACAAACCACTGCGCTCAAATCATCTGAAAACATTTTTCTGCATGTTTTTCCTGCAGTTTAATATCATCATCAAATGTGAAGGCCTTGGTAATTATATATCTGATGTTTAAAATGTTAATATTTTCAGCTATAGGAAACTTGCTTTAAAATGGCATCCAGACAAAAATCCTGACAGAAAAGATGAAGCTGAAAGAAAATTCAAAGAAATATCTCAAGCCTATGAAGTACTTTCTGACAGTAAGCACTCCTTCCTTTTCATGCCATTTCTATCATATTTTGCATTACTCTGTTTTGCTCTCTTTGTTAGTTTCATCATTTGAGTTTATAAATGAGTATCATTTCACCTTTTTTGACATCAATGTTAGGTGCAGTGCATCTTCCTCCTCTAAAGTTGTTGTTTTTATATTAACATTTAAGCCTCAAAATAATATTTCAATATTTTAAATTCATTATTCTCTGTTCTAAAACCTGTCGATGCTGCTTTCAAAATTTTAGATGATTTTGAAGCCTCTAAGTCCTAGATTTGAGGGGTATTTAGAACATTGTATCAATATTGAAGTTAATTTAATGGAATAAAATTAGTAAATGGATGGAGATAGTAATCAGATCTAGTTTTTGCAGAACCAATTGGATGAGGAACATCAATTCTTTAAGTATGGGTATTCAGTTGCTGATTAATTTTTTTCTTTTTTTTTAATAAATAATTAGTTTGTGATATACTACTTTTTTTCTCCCCTAATTCTTTAATATTTTTTACTCATAGTAAAAGAAACTTTGTTTTTTCCAGGAGTGTAGCAAAAGCAAATCCAAATCTCCAGATCTTGGTCTTGTGGTAGCACTCTTAATAGTTTTTAATTTAGGCCGTTTTGAATACATGTTATACAATTACATAAACTCCAGTATTTGTTTAGTGTTTTACTGACCCTGGAAGGATGGAAGGTAAAGTTGACCTCGACAGGATTTGAATTCAGAATGTTAAACAGCCTGAAGAAATACGGCAAGGATTTACTGCCCTAATGGTTGGTAGAGTAGGCTTCAAAAGTTTTATTGCTAAGCAGTAATTGGTTTTAAAAAAACAGCTTGGAAATAATGACCAAATGACTTGTTCTCTTAGTTTGTGTTTAATAAATGTTTCGGATCAGTATTATGGATTAATGATGAAATGTAGAAACAATGTAGAGGTTGGGAGGGGAGTCACCTGGTTAACTTAAAGGTCATGGAGAGTCAAAATTTTGCTATAGGCAGATTTTTGTTACCGATAGGTTAAAAAACAAACTTCTAATATGTAAATATAGAACTGACAAAATCATGGAGTAACATTTATATAGGGTGTGTCTTGAATATTTATTACCCAACAAAGGTAGATGTATAACATCGACAAGAAATGAGGGAAAACCCACAATCAACTTGGGAGTGTGTGTCAGTCTTTTTCTTCCTGGTTTAATGTGACTTGTCTCTTATCTAGTCATTAGAAAATTTTTTTTTTTTTGGTCTGTTCCCACTGATTCTCTACTTGTCTATATATTAATTTACTCGATTTTTGTAAATGGTGGGCTGTGTTCTGTAGTAACAGCCTACCATTTCTCTATTTCTTCAGAATATAAATTTGCTCTAAAAATATTCAAACCTACTTGCCCATCCATTTCATGTCATCCCTACTATCTTAAAACTCACTGATCCCATTCTAAAACGTTGTCCAATCCATTCATAATTTTCTACCTAAGCACATTTTGCAGAACTCCAAACTGAATACCAAACATCAGCTTTATGGCTCTAAAAGGATCAACCTTTCTTTATATTTTTTTATATTGACCAACTCTATACAGTTACAATATTGGGTTGTGTCATTCACAATTTACTCCAGGCAGCTGCTCTGTAAAAAAGCCTAATTTTGTTTTGTATAAAATGTATTATGTGCTTTGATTCTAAACAATTCTTTGCCATTATATATGAAGGCGAGGAAGTAGTTGAAATAAATGCCTTTTATTTAATTACAACTCTCCATTCTAAGCTCACATTCTGCCAATATTGACTTTGCTTTTTATCTTTCCTAGATCAATTAAATCTATATTCCTCCACTTTGTGTCAAACTTGCAAATGATTCTTTCAGCAAGTACCATAGCTAGTTCTTACCAAGTTAACCTCAATCATTTGTTATAGTTAACTAAGCTCTTTACACTGTTCAAGCTCATAAGAGGGGCATAATTGTCAGAGGACACCATTTGTCACAAGAAAATGCAGTCATATGTCTAACTGACAATTATTTTCACAAGTAGCAGTGACAGGCAAGACACCCAAATCTCACCTAGATTGATTTTTGCTTTGCATCTCACTCAAAATTGAATTGGTTTACAGTGTGTTTCTACTACCTAATTTATCAGTGAACCATATCCCTCACAAATTTGAGGTATCTGCCAATACACAAAATAAGGGTTGGTAGGTAAATAGTTGGATACCAGGTTAAATGCCTTGTAGTATTTAAGTAGATCCCTCTACAGACTAATTTTACATTTCCTGATGGTTTGTTTCTTTGGCTCTGACATAGCAAGTACCAGTAATACAATTTGACTACCTTGTATTAAAATTGACATTATTCCTGGTTGAAATAAATTGAAATACCTAATAATAAAGTGATAATAGTTTAGTGTGTGAAGGCAGCTTGAAACAGATTAGTGCAGTAATTAGGTTGGTTAGTTCTGCAAAGTTTGACATATATGGTTTTGACTTAGTATCAACCAATGTGAAGTGTTAGTTTGGTAACTTGTGTGTGTATCTATTGTATGGCACAGATAGCTGTTTAACTCACTACCATATTTGAGTTACATAAAGCTGGGGGGTGGGGTCACCTTTTTATTTGCTACATCTATAACTTTCATGTATATAACTATATCTAAGCTCTCTCACTGTCTCATGTTGTCTTTTATTTTTCAGAACAAAAGCGAGATGTCTACGATCGCTATGGACTTGAAGGTCTCACAGGAATGCACAGCGATGGTCACCCTGGTTCTGGATTTGAATTTAGCTTCGGTTACCCTGCTTTCCACTTTAGGGATCCTGAAGAAGTGTTTAGGGAATTCTTTGGAGGAAGAGATCCTTTCGCAGAATTCTTCTCAGGTATGGTAGGGGAAATAACCCAAGGTTTTTGTTCCTGGTCTCACCTGAATCAATCCCAACCTTTTTTTTATATTGTATAACTTTGAATCCTTCTTTCAGTTAATCAATTACATGTTGTCCTGTTGTGTACATTCAAGTTTTATGAAATAGAAATCCTTCTAGCATATAGACAACTCTGGTGTTTAAATAGTTTTGCTGTTTTCAAAGAAATGTGTTAATCTTAAGTTTTAAATGTTACACTAGTCAATCTTACACATTTATAAAACCTATTAATGTCATTTTGCTCTCATTTGGCCTTGACCAAGCCAATGTCTTTAGGACTACTCTATTATCCAATATATCTAATTTAAGATAGGTTGCAATTTGAAGATGATTTGGTTTCTATAGAAGCTATTTGACTCCACTTAACTTTTTTTTCTTTTTTTTTTTCACTATGTAGGCACTCCTATTGTGTGATCTAAGACTAGCCTTTTCATGCAGGTTGCTAAAGTTATTTCTGAGGATTTTCTTTTTAATCATAATAGCAAATAGGTTTGTATCTTAACCCATTACACATCAGAATTAAAGTGGAAAAAAAATCAGTGTGAACATACATTTGCTAGAATTATACACATTTTAAAAATCTTTCATAAAAGGTTTTGAACGGAACTTATTTTAGACTATGAACTAATTGGACTGTATCACCAAAACTTTGGTGGTTAAGATATTTACCTACTAAGCTGGAAACTGCACAGTCAGGAGGCTTGCAAAGAGAAATCAGTCTAAAATTATAAGTTCTGTTCAAAAACTTGTTGTACAATTCATAAAAGTGAATCTTCGATTAGCTTGCAATGTTATGCTCAAATAATGTGTAAAACTTGCGATAGACTTCTGTCTTATCCAGGACAAGGTTGTCTCGTAGCTGTTTACTGCTGTGAAAACTGGGATAAGCTCTTGGTAACTGTGATGGATTAGAGAAATTTCTTTTATAAAGCTTTTTGCTACAAATAAGTTTTGCTTAATTTTTATAGAGTATTTCTGCTCTTTTTACTAAGCTTATTTCCTGAAGAGTGTTTCATAAACTTGTCAATGTGCCTGTCCTTTTTTTTTTATTATTTTTTATGTGTATTCTGCATGTTCTTTTAGTATTTTACTTTTTCAACTCCTATTATGAAAATGGTATCCTTCATTCACAATGAAGGAGCTCTAGTTAGATGAGTTTCTTGGTAGAAACTTGTAAGAATACTGCTTGTTGTGGTTAATATTCAAGTCTCAACAAAACCACTCTCATTGCTTTCATGTGTTCATTTCAACTTCATCCAACCTGCTAAAAAGCCAGCAGTTGACTTTTCCACCATAGTCCTCAGTAACAACTTACTGACCAACTACTTAACTCAAAAGCCTGCTACTAATATCAATAAATTCAGAAAGTGTCAGTGGATCATAGTATTATTCTATTGATTCTAGGCGGTCGAACATGCAGAATTCTACCAAACGATAGAATGTTTCAACATTCTTTTCCAGGCTTTCCTAGTCCATCCCTTTTTGACCCATTCCTTGATGAGTCTGTCTTCAATGCTGGCCCAAGGTAAGTTGCAAATCTTTTATTATTGTTAGCAGACAAAGCACTGGGATGGGTAAATTATCTCTTCAATTAATGAAAATAGAATCTGCTTCACTTGCAGATTGTTGGTGCTTTTTTTTTTTTCCCCCTCTTCTATTTCCTTCAATTAATGTTTCGCATGATTATTTTTGCACTAGAATTTCCAACTACTGATTATTCATTAATACCAAATAACAATTTATTAAAATATTTCTTAAACTGTTCTTTGAGATGTGCAAACTAGTTGGTTGTATTTTAACTTTAAACCACTGTACCAAATAAGTGGTTGCCTCTTAACTATCCACATTGTATAAGAGATACTAAATCATTAATAAGAAATTAGATGTCCAGTCCCTGTTTTTCACTTAATTTCTAACTAGGATCATCTTCTTGGCATTGCTATTGCAAATTTGTATCTACTCCCCTAGAAATCAATGGAAATATTTTTATAGACTAATTCTCCACACTATTGATTTTGCAATGAAAAATGTTGCTTCCAATATAAAAATCTATATATAATTTATACATGATGTTTGGTTGTTGTTGATAATTTTTATATATTAAATCTTCTCATTTAACCGGAACGTTCTCTAGTTTGCACATCTAGCATTTTTTTTTAACCTTATTCTGTGTGTTGGTTTCCAATTTACTTCATTTCAATGTTCTTGTTCGTTTTCCTGCTGTTGCAGAAGTTGATGCATTTTAACTTGGTAAAAGATCCAGTGTTAGGAGTGCAGTTTAAGAAAAGAATAAATTAATTCAAATCCTGATGGTTGTTTCTTATGTAGCAGCAGTGTCTGTCTCTCCTTACCATTCTCTATTTATAGTGAAGTAGTTCATTAACATTTGGAAGAACATCTCAATAGTATCTACTCCAAGGATATGTGGTGAAGTTTGCTTTGCAGCCGCATGGTCCTTCATTCGGACCCACTATGTGGTATTTTAGGCAAGTAATATCAAAAGCCTTGTGAATGAAATTTGGCAGACAAAAACTTTGGGAACCAGTTAGATGTGAATCAGCATAGAATGACTTAAATTGCTGTGTTGAAAAACATAACTTGTATTTAGTTGTTTGTCCCTTATGTGATCAGAAAAACAATTGTCAAAAGTTCTAGGGTCAGCAAAGATTTGTTTTTAAAGGCTTACCTCAGCATGGCTCCAATGACTGAAGCCAATAAACCAAAAAGAGCTTTGAATTTTTCGATAGCTCTTCGGTATTAACAGTAGTAGTAGTATTTTAATATCAAATAGTTGAAGTTTGACTAAACTCAATAAAACTACCCTTTAAAATATAGTAACAATTTTTCTGTTAATGTGACTACAGATATGAATGTTTAGTAAGATTATTGCAACCAATGATTTATCAAATATTAATCTGTCCAGATGCAGATGTGTAGATTGTCCGATTAAACAGTTGGGGATTTTTGAATTACAGGGCATTGTTGCTGTATTTATAGCAAAGTTATGAAGTTGATGACTTTGAAAAGTCATAGGATAAATTGACTTCATTCTGTGAATGAATCTTTGATTCTATTGAGACTTTAGTGTAGCACTTCAGAATCCTAAAACTGATAACAGGTCAGATTCAAGGAAAGACTGATCACACTAACTTAAGATGTTACTTTATATACAATTTTATAATTCAGAAATATTTTTATTTTTAGAATGCATTATTTTTAAACTTGAATTTCTGGTTAACTTTAAATTTGTTTTTGTTTTTTAAATTTTATAATTGCTCTTCGAAAGCTTGTTTGTTTCATTTAATACAGTTGAAATCTAATTATCTCATTAATGTCTTATATAGTATGTGTTTTGTTTTTTTATAGTTTAATTATAGATGGTTTCCACCCACCCATTCTTTATATTCCTTGTTCAGAAATCACATTAAGAACCGCATTTATTTCAAATTCTCTTGACATTCTATCCTATTGCTTTTTCCCTATTATACAACCAGTCTATTACACCATGTTTGTTTTTAGACCTACCTACAAACTGTTTGCCATTTACCTTATCCATAATACCCTTCCTTGAGCAGAGAAAAGAACAATCCTAGTTTTAGTATTGACAAATATCTTCTGCAACACACCCTTTCTCTTCACTCACTCATCCACTATGCACCTTGCTTGAGGTTGGCAGTCTGCTTTTTGAGTGTCACTCATTTTTGGGAAGCATAAATTTAGCTATTTCCTGAAATTGGGTGCAAACGTTTACTTTCAGAAGCACTGTTTGTTAATGCATTTTTTATGTTAATGATACAAACAGTGTAATTCTGTACTTATTCTGGTTGTGGCTTTTTTTTTTAACCATACAGAAAATGGTCAATTTTAACTTTATATTTTTCTGAATTTGATAAAACTTACTTCACTCATTCTTATGAACTGTCTTCATTTTAGTTTTCATTTATTTTACAATCTCATTGAATCTTCTACGAAACTTGGTGAGATTGTTCTGTATTTAGTAACTAAGACAGTTAAGGTGCCCAACTATTTTAAATACATTTTGATGCTACTATTCTTTTATTATTTTCTGTGATTTATCTGTATTGTTTGTTGGTATTTCTAAAGGACTAATACTTTTCTATTAAAAACACATCAAATATTACAACTGCAATTTGTTAGCAAAATGAATGCAGAAATGAACTGTTCATATTTTACTATTTTAGTTGTAATTTTAAATGTTTTTATTTTTCCATTGTCTTAAGTGCCTTACCATCTTCACCTGTTACTTTTTGTTCAGTTTATCTGCTTATTCTGTCTAGTGTAGGGTGTCTGTCTGTCTGTCTGAGCACTTTTGTTTTCCACACGTTTAACATTCTAACATTAACATTTTATGTTGCATGTTGTTTAATTATCCACTGGTATCTGTTTGCCACCCACCACCCACCCCATTCTTTTAAAGATGTTCACGTCAATGTTAGTTTGTTTCAATATTGCTCATATAGCTGAAATATCCATCAATTGTTGATTCTATACACTATTACATGTACTGCTACTCTGAGCAGTGATCAAGTAATTCATGTCTGATGCTAACAACAGAGCACTGTTCAGATTATTCCCACAAACCTTTGCTCAAAGTTAGTTGTCCATCTTTCTAACCATGGATACCAGTGGACTGGGTTTTAGGGTTGGTTACCTGGTGTTTCTTTCCCATCACAAGCATGGTTGTCTTTGCACCCTTTCTCTGTGACCTACAACTTGGGGTCACTTTCATATTGGCTGAATCCTTTCTGCCCACTGAAAGCCCGAGTATGTTTTCAGTCGAAGGCGACACCACAATAGACGTCACAGAATGGAGCAACAACAACAGCAGGGAGTCAGCCGCAGACAACGATCACCATTTGGATTTGCACCGTTTGGTTTGGGCATACCTTCTTTCTTTGATGACCCATTTGAATTGGCACCAGCAGGGTAACTAAATGTTTCTTTCATTTTTCTGGCTTTTACCTGCAATTGTTTTTGATTGATTTGATAATGCCTGCTTTTCACTTTGGCATGACAGTTTTTACTACAACAAACAACTGACATCTTCCCCATCTCCCAAACAATTAGATATTCAAACAACTAAATCATTCTGGCCACTATATTTAATATAGTTAAATGTACCTCTTGCAAGAAATTACCTGCAAGCTGTGTGAAGTTTATTAATATGTAGGTCTACTCTGCCAAATAAAAATTATTTGACTATAACTAGAAACCTGCCATATTTGATGGCATATAACATTTTCCAAAAATAAGTCTTAAATACTGCCCTGTCTCCTATATACGAAGTTGGGCCTATGTCACATGCTTTAATGCACTAAGAACCTTTTTCTTGAATATGCACTGCTGAAATTGGGGTGCATCTTTTGTCATCAAATGCAGAGTTTTACATTTGTGTGGTTGATAATATGATACCCCAAAACACACCTTTTTGTTATATGCAGTCTGCAAATATTTATAATCACCTTGTCTTTGCTAACAATTTAATAAATATAGAAAAATACCCCTTTGTAAAAGAGGCTTCTAGAACAAAACAAAAAATGATCCATTTTTAATATGGTGAGTTTTAAGAGTGAATTGTGTTTTTAATATTCTGTGGAAAATAATACAAGTTGAAATTATTACTGGTGTGCAGGGTTGGTTTGCCAAAAATGAACCACCATTAAGATGCCATTGATAATGATGATGGAATTTCGTCATTTATTAGTTTCTTGTCCTCCACCACTCTTTACTCACTCTAGTTTACATAGCAGCTAACATGTCTGATACAGTATGTTGTATCTCAGAAATTTACAATAACCAGTTGTTCAATTATGATCCTATAACATTAAAACAGCCAAGGATATCTTTCTCCCTAGATAAGTTCAAGTTTTGTTAACTAGGCAGAACTGTTGAATTTTAATGTTAGATGGTCTCAAACCTAAAATCGAACTTTTATAGTAGATTCTTTCTACTCCTTATTTCATAAATGGTATTCACTAAGATATCATTGAAAACTAATTATTAACAATTTTCAAGATTAATTACCAAATATAGATGGTTTGTTTGGCATTAGCCTTTAACAAAAGGCTGCTTGAATGGCTTTTGCTTCAGCAACTTGTTTCCAATACTAACTAAAATGTGGTCTGTTAACTAGTTCACTAGCTTATGTTAATTAACTATTATTTAGTTAATTGTTGATGTCATTAAGAATATATCGTTTCTTCAAAGAATGAGCACATTTGCTCAGTTCTATTGATCCTATAAAGCTAATAATAGCAGTTGTGTTATTCAAACTAAAACCATGGGAAATTTTCTGATTTTTTTTTTTTTTCTTTTTTATAGACTCCAGATTGTTTATCTGTGTTTGAACATTTAACTATGGCTCATGAAGATTAATTTCCCATAAGGCTTTTATTCTAGCTCTGTGCAGTCTGTTCCACTGCAATAATGTCTTTGGGAAATCTTGTCTACTGAAGCCTTCTAGTTATCCTCAAAGCCTGGACATTAGTATTGAGTCCTAGAGCTCGGATCCGCTCACCTGTTGTCTATGGCATATAAGTGGCCAAGACCACAACATTTCCCCTGAATGGGATGCCAGTCTGGAGCAATGTGAAATGAAATGTTGTGCTCAAGAACTCAATTTGATGCCTGGTCAAGGAATCAAAACCACAATCTTGTAATCATGAGTACAATATTGTAACCTCTTGGTCACAGGACTTCACTTTCTATTTATGAGGTGAAGAGACGATGCCATGGTGAGTCCGATAACCTAGTGTATCTTCACAAAATCAACCTGGTATTTCATTCCTCTCCAAACTGTTTGCTAATTTTGCAATACTGTTGCTGCTTTGGGCAGTAAATTATTCCAACCATGCAGCACTTAATTTACAGTTTAATGAAAGTTGTTTATTCCAGACATAACGCAGTGCTGGTCACTACCAATGTCTGATTCAATGATAAGCTTTCATATCTTCCCCCAGAAGTGTTAGCAGAGTAAATAAAACTGTTTGAATTAAAGATCCTAACTTTATATTGTAGGTTTATATAAAAATCCTTTGTTCTAAACACTTGGTTTAATATAGCAATTAAGGAAAAAAGGTTAGTTATCTTACTAAATCCAAATTATTTTTTTACAATTTATTGGAACTTGGGCCGTGTGTTTCATTATAAATATAAATCGTGAAACACTATTAGGAATACTAAGCATCTAAATATGATTCTTGATTTGTGATTATGGATTTTGAACTGAGTTAATTTGACCTGCAGCTGGTTAGTAACTACATTGTATTTACAAAATATTGTCAGACCTGAACTTTTCTGTTCCATACGGAAGATTCCCAAGGTCTGGCTCTCAACAGCTCTTTATGTAGTGTTATGTTGATTTACTAGGCTGTAGTTCCTATTTAAGTCTACTTGGTCTCTGCTTATATGTCAGGTTTTGACTAGAAAAACATACACTGCTAGTGACAGGCACGAATTACAAACCTATCAGCTTGTTGTGAGGTATTTTATTAACTTGTGTGTGCATTGGAGTATGATTAAAACCTCTTTAACATTCATATTGATATGATTTTTTAAGTGCATGTCTATAGCCTCCAAACCATAACTTCTCTTTTCAAATATCCATGTCATATAGGAAATCCTTTCATTTTATTTTTATACTGCTTACTTTCCCCAGAAAAATTCAAATGTTCTATTTGGAAGCTTTTTTTTTCATGTTACCCTCAGCTTATAACTTTGGGTGTACCAAAGTTGTCTGGTGCAACATAAAGTACTACATGAAATGTCTTGCTCATTTTCTAGCAAACTACACAGTCTAGGTTATAGTGTCATCAATGCACACGATTATATTTATTTCTATAACTGATTCCTGCTAACAGATGTATGTGAACTGAGGTGCTGAGAATTGTACTGCCCAAACACAGCAGGACACCAGCAATGGATTTGAACATGTGACCTTTATACTAGTAGTTCCAATACCATATTTAGTTGCCACCACTACTACGAACAAGGGCAGTTAACTCTTATAAGCATCACATGATTACACAATGACTACGATTATTACTGTTGCTCTTAAACTCTGATTATCCCCTCATTAAAGTGACTACTCATGTTTCATGGGTATTTCTTTAAAGTATATTGTTGCTACTGGGGATGAAATAAGGGGACATACCAAAATAATCTACAACATGCTTATTGTTGTCTGTAACATTTGATTTCTCCTCCTAAACACTGCTTTAGCTGTTATTAACTCAACAGTGCAATATGATAGAGGTCAAAGAGGTAAGGCTAGTGTTGGGTTACTGGATTCTTGGTTGTGAATCATATCAAATCTCGTGTGGTGTAACCTTTTTAACTAGGCTTGCTAGAAACAGCAGACAAATCTCCCTCAAATCACATTCTACCATCTCTTAAAACATATTGCATAATGTAGTATTAGAAATACTACATCTGATGGAATGGGGGGAGACAGCATGTTCAAGGCTAAGAAGAATTTGATCACATGTTTGCTGGATCAAAGCTGACTTGGTATTAATCTATAAATCATCTAAATCTATTTGCTCCTGGTTACGCTGGTAACAAAAGGAAAATAGTTTCCACTCGTTGGTCATTAGTAGGAAGGGTTTCATTCAGCTGTAAAAACACTTCCTGCATCTGAGTCATGCATACATGGGGGGTAGCTGGGTAAAGACAAATAGGAAATAGAAAGTCCCCAAGACTAAATGTTTGTGAATTGTTAACAATCATTTTTTAATGCCTACATGTAATATTTTCATCAATTTATCTCTGATCATCATCAAGTGTCTTATTGTGATTGTGTACATTGTTAATCAAGAATGTTATCTATTCTGCCATTGCATAATTTACTGTGATGGAAATACTGGCAATACATAGGTTTTGGAAGATTTTTCTTCCATCTATTTAATGGAGATTGGAGATAGGCATTACCCCAGTAATCTCATGTGATTAATTTTTGGTTATTTGGTTTAAAAAAAAAAATTCCTCCTTTCAAATCCTGACTAGATATTCTCTCACACAATGACACCACACACTGTCTGAGGCTTGCATCACTTTGGTTACTAATCCATTACTAATGTCAATTTATTACACTATTCACTCACTAACACTACCGTTCCTTCCTGGAACACTAACACTCCTTTATGGATGGCACTGTCTATAATAGTAACTAAGTTACATTGTCTCCAGTTTCAACTAATCTTCTTAAAATGTCTTCAGATATCAATTATTTGGTTCATTTCTGCATTTCTTTAGTTTTGATTTCTTTTTCATATCTTTCTCTTTCTTACTTCTCTCTCGCGTGTGTATGGATGTGTGTGTGTAACATTTGTTCCATAGATGTTTTTATTTCCATATTTCATATTCCTTCTTCAATCTACCTCCTTTTTTCCTGCAACTTATCTCAAATGCTTTTAGCTAATTGTTTTCAATCTTTAAGCTTATATTCCATCTGCTAAATGTCAAGTCCAGTCAATTAACATTCAGCCACAAGTGTGTGTGTGCGTACATATGTAATTTTAACTGCTCTTTATTTATCCTCATTAGAAACAGAAACGGGCATTAGAACTTTGTTTCCTTCATTTGACATTGCTCTTTTTTTATTTTTAGTTTATTCAAGATGAATGCCCACATTTAGATGCCTTATTAACCTCACCATATCTCTCTCCAATTGTTTGCATGTACATGGTGTGTGTGTGTGGCATGTACATACACACACGCGCACACACTTTTGTGAAAGAGGGTTTTAACTGTAGAACCCATTAAGCTGTATGGAGAGTATTCCCTCAAGAGAATAAAGTAATTAGTGCTGATAAAATGTTTAGTTTCCTCATGTGAATAATGGTGATTAACTTAAGGTATGTAGGTGGGTTTTCTAAATTTGTGAGTGGAAAAAGATTATTTTTTTTTACATGGTTTATTGAAGGAGAGGAAAGGTAGTGCCTATAATCTTTTTTTTTGGGGGGGGGTCTCCAAGATAGGTTTGGGGGCAGTAGTTAGCCTCATATTAGAAGCTTGACTTGAATGCTTACAGCAGTAGTTTCTGCTGAAGGCATCCTAATGTCAGGTGAGGAATTGCCTACCTGTAGTTTGAACCAAGCAAGGGAGTATAACTTGTGACAATTTGATTGTAAATTTGGTTCAAAGGTATGTTACCCTGGCTTTGTTGTTTTAGTCCTAAGTGAGCCTTGATCCAGAAGATCTATGTTCATTACAACTTTTACTCCAGTGGTCCATATGGCCTGTTGGGTTCCATATAAAATGTGTGCAATAACTGGTCATACTTCTACTATACATAATATTTTAACAATTTTTTATACAATTCCTAATATTAATAAAAATACAGTAGGATTTTTTTTTTTATATACATCAAATGGCTCTGGGGGTCCAGTAGAGTAAAATAAGAATCAAAGAGGGTCCATAGAAAACAAAAATGGTTGAGGACCACTGGTTTATAAACAAACATAGCGTTTCTCATTGAAGCCTAATCAACCTCTCTTGTGATGGGGCCATGAGAAAATGCACCCAATACACTGTGATATGAAGACCATCCAGTTGTAGAAAGCCAAACAAATGACCCATGCAGTGGAAATCATTTTGATTGTGATGATTTTAGCCAACCCATGGAAAATGAACCTAAAATGATGTGGTGTGTAATTTGGGGGTTTGGTTGCTCTTTCTAGCAGATTGAGTGAACACTTAGATTCCCCTTGTTGGCTTCACCTTGGTTTTATGTTGCCCTTCTGGGCTTGCAAATAAATATTGCAGGTTGTTGTCCAGGCTTATTGTTTCATAAAAGAGGGAGTTTTAGCTAATTTGGTTGAAAATTTAGCTCTGTTTCCTCCCCCCCCCAACATGGTTGACTCCTGAGTTGAGCTAAAAAAAAATGTTTAAATAATGTAAAATGGGAATTAAACAGCTGACTCATAACTTTCAATGGAATCTATTGGAAATGTAGCAATGAATGGAAAATGAATAAATTGGATTTGTCTTCTATGTATTTAGCTAGCATAAGCCTTACTTAGTATGAATAATTAATAGCATGCATAGATAATGGTTAGCTTAAAGCCTGGTTAAATAACATAGAATACTTTGTATTTTTTCTTGTGTTAGAGTGGTGTTAATATTTGCTAACAAATACAAAAGCATGCTGTTGTTTACTATCAAAATTGTTTTGCTTAAGCTTATTTTATTTTTTCCTCAAATTCTTTTAATTTTGTTTGTTTGTTTGGGGAAAAACCACTGAAAAGAGAAAAATTTTAAATCAATCAAGTTGGATGAATTGGTTTATGGTATCTAGTTGGTACCTTACCATTCTGGTTTCAAACCTTGCCAATTCCAACTTAGCTTGGTTTTTTTTTTTTTTTTTTCCTTGGAATTTTTTTGGTTTTTCTCCTGTCTACTGAATCAATTATATTTCACTGTCTCTCTCTCTCTCTCTCTCTCTCTCTCTCTCTCTCTCTCTCTCTCTCTCTCTCTCTCTCTATCTCTCCTTAAGCCTCATTTTTAAAGATGGAAAACGTTTAACATTTACAGCTACACTGGATTTTAATTGGTTTGATATCTGATCATTGTTGGGTATCTTAATTCTGGACCAGCCCATAGTAGCAGATTAGATTCAAACATAGGAATCTTATATTTCAACTAAGGCTAGAGTAATGTCTCTGCATTTGTGGCAGAAATGTTACCATCTTAAACAATGCTTAGCAGTATTTCTTCTGGCTCTTTACATTCTGAGTTCGAATCTCAATGAGATCAACTTTGCCTTTTATCCTTTGGTGGGGGTGGGGGGTCATTGAAACAAAGTATCCGACAAGTACTGGGAACAATGTAATTGACTTGTCTCCTCGGCTCCCCTCCACAATTGCTGGCCTTGAACTCTGCAATGGGCCAGTGTCCCATTCATAGTTGTGGTCTCTATCACCAGTTAACTGACCTTAGGAGTCCCAAAGCTCAAGATATATATATATATATATGAAAAACTGTGGTATAGTGAGTGAAAAATGAGTTCAAATACGATATCTGATGATGATTTGGAGATCAAACTGTTCTGAAAGTATTAATATTTTCATCTTTAAAGATTTGGTCAATAATTTGAAAGATTACCTTAACAGCTTTCTCACCATTTAATTTGATTTTGCTTAATTGTATTTTCAGGTTTACTTCATTTTCAAGTACATCATTTACTGGTCCAACAATGGGTGGGAATTTCCGTTCATCTTCAACTTCAACAAAGTATAATAATGGCAAAAAAATTGTAACCAGAAAGTAAGTAAACAACTTAGTATCCTTCACTTGTATATATATTATTTCTGTTTAGGCACAGGCATGGCTGTGTGGTAAGAAGCTTGCTTCCCAACTCCATGGTTCCAGGTTCGGTCCCACTGCGTGGCACTTTGGGCAAATGTCTTCTACTATAGCCTCAGGCCGACCAAAGCCTTGGATTTGGTAGACGGAAACTGAAAGAAGCCCGTCGTATATATATATATGTATGTATGTATGTATGTGCCGGTGATACACTCTCTGGAGTGGTTGGCGTTAGGAAGGGCATCC
>JAOPUL010000002.1:40043192-40055139 GCA_027564515.1 Octopus rubescens | reverse complement strand
AAGCCAAAAATAGACTGGAGTCTGGTGCAGCTCCCCAGCTTGCCAGTTTCCAGTCAAACCGTCTAACCCATGCCAGCTTGGAAAAACAGACGTTAAATGATGATGATGATGATGATACTTGATGCTGGCAAGTCTTTTAGTTTTATAATGATTATACCAATAATGTCACCACCACCTCCTCTGTATCTCAGTAATTTGGTCAACTGTAAATTTCTTAACATACAAAATTACTCCTCAAATTGAGCAACGTGTGTTATGGCAGAGTCTAGTCTTTTAAATGGCGTGGGGGGGGGGGGACAAAATGTCTTGTGTTGCATTTTAGCAAGATGTAATTTTCAAGATTGTAACTCATTACCAATATGTGTATAAATTCAGGTGTTTTGGATTCTAGCAATGGTAATTGGCTATAGTGGTTCTTAACCTGGATTCATATAACCCTAGTGGGGATCCATATAAGATTTTACTAAAATTTGTGTAATAAATTGGTTACAAATACATATTTTAACAATTTATTTTACACAATTCCTATTAATATTCAACTAAACATAGATTTGCACTCGACCTAACAAAGAAATAATACAAGATACTTGGAGTAATAAGAATTCAAGTTGAAATATATATATCGATGCCTTGTAAATAAAATTAGGTAGATGGAAATTGTATGAAGGTTTGTTGTGTGTGGTGTTTGCTCTGCATTGCTATCACTTAGATACTGATGTTTATCTCCTAAATAAAGTCTGACAGCTCAGCAATTCAATGTGCAAAAATATGGAGTAAACTACCTTACAAGAAAACAAAGGTTGGCATCAGGAAGTGGATTAGTCATTGGATTACTGCCTCAGCAAGTTTCATCCAACCCATGCCAGCATGGAAAATGTAGACATAAAAATGAAAAATTAGATTAAAATAAGCCAACAAAGAAACCTATGTGGTTGTTCAACCTGTTAGAAATAGGAGCAAAATACCCCTCAGATCATGGTGTAGTATGGTTAAGGAATGACACATTGGATAATGTAGCCTGAAAAAAGCAATGAGGTGGCCATGACTGGAAATCCTTTTATCATAAATCTATTTGTTGAGAACTGGCCTTTGAGTAGTTAGCACCGGATATCCTATTGTGTTGTGTCACCATTGATATCATGGTGGTGGTGGTAGTGGTGGTACTGTCAGTTATCATTGTCACCAGCAATACTAAAATTTGCAAGTGATTTGTTGACTAGCAGTATGGGTAGAGAGCTGTCCTCTTCCCCCCCTCCCCTTTTTCTGTGGGGAACAACACAGCAGAAATTAGTGTAATAAGTTGTCTCGGGGTTCAACTATCATGTATCACTAGGTTTAAATAGGAGACAGGAGTGTCAGTTATTTGTGCCATATAAATTACCATATTTAGTTTGTCCCTTTTACATTCAATCCAACTGAATGATAGTGACTTGTTTGCTGCATGGGCTGATGTCACTGCTAGAGTTTTTGGTGGATTCTTGTGGGGGTTTTTTTTCCAATCATGGATTATTTCAAGTACCAACACCTTAAAAATTTCTCTTCCCCACCTGTTCTTTCCATGAAATATTCACTTCAGTGTGTGTAGACTACAATTGCTTATTCTTCTTATTCTATTTCTCTCTCTGTATTATGGTGTTTGAAATTATATCTTATCAGTTGATAGATACTCCACTGATGTATTTCTTTTGTTTTCAGGACTATGGAGAATGGTGTAGAAACAGTAACTGTTGAAGAAGATGGGGTATTGAAATCAAAGACAGTGAACGGGGAGGCACAGGCTTTGACCTACTGAAGTACAAGACTTAAAAAAAATTACTTGTCATATTCCCCTTTTTGGAACTCTAGGACTGAAAAGAACAGTGTAAATACTGGTCATCAGATATGACAGTCTGACTTGGGCTTATTGTTTTTTTTTTTCTCTTCCTCCAATTTTTTTTTTTTTTAAAGAATCTTAATTTTTTTATCCCCAATAAAAGTTATCACTACTAAATGTTATTTTTTTCTGTAAGACTGCACTATTATTTGGAGGGTGTGTGGATTGGAACCGAAACTACCACTCTAATTACATAACATTAAATACTATAGTTCTGAAGTGACAAGAATGTTGTATATGTACATGTTTGACTTGAAATATATATGTATATACATATGTATATATCAATGTATGTAGATGTATGTGATGATAGGGGTGGGTTGCTGGGCTGGGTAGGGGCTTACATAACCTGCAGCACACATTTAAACATTTTTCACATTTGGAAATGCCAAGTTTCAATAAATCTGGTGATTTGGATCAAAGAAACCCAAAGTTTATCTTCTCACAATTCTGCAACCTGGTGCAAAATAATTCAAGTGGTTTCGCCAATCTCATTATATATGCACTTTCCTTTGGCAATCTTTAATTGGACAAGTTATTTTTTTAGAAATTCACTTAAATTTTCTCTAGCTTTTTCATCTCAAAATTGATGCCAACTTTTTTTTTTTTTTTATATATATATATTGCCCTTGTTTCTACCATTTGTGGGATTCTTTATCCCAACCAGTTGTAAAACTGGAAAGTTTGCTTATATAACTAGGCAGAACTTGTTTAATATAGAAGACATTACCAGAAAGATCATTTCTTTATTTATATTTGTCCTTTTTTTTTTTTTTTAACCACCCACCAAACTGATCTCTTGTAGTAGTGGCTGAATGTTTTCTATGAAAATAAAACTAATTTTCATTTAGTTCTTTTATGTTGTCTTTTTTTTTCTTTCTCAAATTAGAATGTTATCCATTAGCATTCATCTATCTAGCTGCCTCTATCTGCTGTATTACTCCAACTTAATCTGTCGTAGTTCAACTCAATGTAGTCTCATACAGTTGCGGTTGTGAGTATAGCGTTGTGTGTGTGTGTGTATGTATAGTGTTTAGATTTTCTATCAACTGATTTCATAATCCAGTTTCAATTCTCAATTGGTACCACTTCACTAATGGCCTTCAACATCACAATTTTCTATTTCTCCTCTCTATAGTTGTAACACTTTATTTCTTGAGATTTTCATAATGCAAAGGCTTGTTTTAGAACATGTTAAAAATAAACTAATATTTTTTTACATTGAGAGACGCGAAATAAATCTTTAACAGTGGAACTCTAAATAAAGCTGTTATTTATAGCTTTATCTACTTCCATCATTTAAAATGATTTAACTGATATTATTTATAAGCTTCATTGAAGCCTGAGAATTTTACAAGTTAGACAGCTTTGTTTTACCCAAGTTATGTCTCCTTTATTTAAGGTAGGTGGTCATTTTACCAAAGACAATTCTTTGAGTTGCATGATCTCTTTCTCTCCCTCTCTCTATCTCCCTACCCACCCTCCTTTCCCATAATTCAAAAATTGCTGCCTATCACTCTCCCAAAGTTACACAATTTGAAAACTGTCTTTTCTGATCCCTAAAATGAGGTTCAAATCTGCAGTTCCTAATTTCCAAAGTTTATCTGGTGCTTAGTAATGATTTACAAAAGCTTGACAAATATTTTGTAATTAACTTTGTTTATGGGTGAAAGTTACCAATTAATTTGGCTAATACCAAAGACCTTGTTTAAATAGTTTTTTTTTTTTTTTTTTTTTTTTAGTTTTTTTTTAGTTTTTTTTAATATCTTTCAGAAATATCATTCTACATCACTTCACAACTGAATATGGTAGTGCATCTGTACATATATGTTGCTTTGTTGTATTTGGTTTCTTTCTTTCTTTCTTTGTGAAATCTGCTTAAATTGGACTTTACAAGAGGAGTGCTTTTTAATTAGACATTTACTGTACCAAGCCTAAGTGAACTTGGATTCTCACACTCCACTTGTAATTTGAATTGTAAGAAATAAACTCTGACAGTCAAATTCAGTCACAAACTGAGTTTGTTTTGTAATCTATGACAAGTTTATTTACCCAGGTATTTACTTCTCCGAAGAGTTTATACACTCACAGGTACACAAGGACACATTTGAAGCCAAATTCTCTTAAAGATCATCTTCTAATTGTCTGTATTGGGGTTTTCTTTATTGCTGCTGTATTATTCTCTGCCCAGTCTCAGCAGAACTATCTGTTAGCTATTGTAGTTGTGATGCTGGGGGAAACAAAAACTTGCTGGTAAATGGTATTTTTCTGTATGAAGACCACATGGACTTGATATCTTGAGAGATAAAAACTTTATCCAGAGTCTTGTTTTCATTTTTCTTGATTTGATAGTTTTTTGTGTATTTTGCTTTCCTACTTCAGCTATCAACTTTAAAAGAAGAAAATGTATTTCATGTTTGTTTTTGTTTTTTTAAACACGCTTTTCACTTTATCTGTCAGTTTTGTCTCTTTGTGAATTTATGTATAAAACCAGGTTTTTAAAATCAATGCTATCTGGCATTTACTCTTCTGGTTTCATGTTTAAAAAAATACTAGTGCATGCCCACACACTATAAATATATTAGGATTTTGATTAGATGCCATTTTCAGTATATTATGATTCTTTGTGTCAATTCTTTATATCATTTAAATTTATATAGTCATATAATCTTTGATTTGATTTTATAGTCCTCAGCAAACAGTTTTATGAAGTATTATCTTGACATTTCATGAGTTGTAAAGGAGTGTCACTGTCATACTTGCAGTATTATACGTTTCCAATATTCTATGAAAGCATGTCTGGTGATGGGGAAAATATTGCCCTACTTGACGGTTGGCATCTGGCCATATAAAACCTGCTTCAATAAACTCTAACAAAGCATGGAGAACTGAACATCAAAATGATAATTCTAAGACATCTACATCAAATCCAACTGTATGACATGCTCACTCACTCTTGCTCGCTCTCTCTGACTAATAAATTCTAAAATTTTTCAATATGAAACTTTGTCAATCGCCAGCCCTAATCCTATTAAAACAATAAGTCACATAATGAATTGCAGTATATCAAAACAGAATCAAAGCCTTAGCAGCCAACAAAAAAAAAATTGAGACACAATTTCTCTCTAAAAGTCAGTGATAGACAATATAGAACATCAATCAGGGCATAGGCAATGTGACCTTTTAAAAGTCTGGTTTCCTTCAGTGGGCAAGAGACTACTAACATGCAACTGTGTCAGACTAATGCATCCTCATTATTTAACGGAAACTATCTACTACTTGTAAGGTTCCTCCTGGGCATTTAAGGAAATCTATTTCCTGTACGTTCTTAGTATTTATTGTACCTGCACATCTGCTAGACACACACACACACACACACACGTTTCTCTTTAACTAGTTTCAGCTCGAGTGCTGCAGCCATACTGGGCACTGCCTTTGTGTACACACACACACACACACATGATGGGTGTTTTTCAGTTTCTGTCTAACAATTTCATATATACAATTCAAAATAAATGCAATTTATGAGGAATCTAAATAGATAAATATGTAAAAGGTAACGCACTAAATTAGTGATATCTTATCTTATTTATTTATATTTACTTGTTTCAGTCATTGAACTGCGGTCATTCTGGAACTCTGCTTTGAAGGGTTTTTAGTCAAATTGACAGCAATATTTATTCTATCACTCTCTTTTACTGAACTGCTAAGTTATAGGTATGTAAACTAATACTGGTTGCAAGCGATGGTGGGAATACACACACACACACGTGCTTCCAGTTTCCATCTACCAAATCCACTCGCAAGGCATTGGTCAGCCCGTGGCTATAGAAGTCATCTGCCCAAGGTGCTGCAATAGTGGGGCTGAACCTGAAACCATATGGTTTCAAAGTTAGCTTTTAACCACACAGCCTACCTGGAATGTTAAACTATTTGGAAAGTTGAAGAATCCCAATAGATAAATATGTAAACAGTAACACACTAGATTATTATCTCGTTAATGGTTGTTTTGTAGGTCAGCTTTGATTGAATATCCCCTTCTTCAACTTGTTGAGAAGGTTGCAAGCCAAGCCGTTGATGGTTCAAACTCCACTGCTGAGCATAGCACCATTCCTTGATCAAGTTGGTTCAATTTGACCACCACCACCACCACTGATGACACAAATCTCTGTGGTCCAACGATGCTGCCTCTGTGGTTGCTCAACCTGTTAGAAACAGCTGCCGACTATCAAATTATGCTCAACTGTCTTAAAGTAGGACATAGAACAATGTGGTTCTATCATCTTCCTTTAACGTCCGTTTTCCATGCTGGCATGGGTTGGACGGTTCAACCGGAGCTACACTAGGTTCCAGTCTGATTTGGCTTGGTTTCTATGTCTGGATGCCCTTCCTAACACCAACCACTTTAGTGTGTGCTGGGTATTTAATGGGACTCTCGGTACGAGTGCTTTTTACATGGCACTGGCACATATAAAAAAAAAACTGGATGGTCACTGCTGGAATGCCTTTTTATAAAAGATCTGCTTAGTCTTGTTCAGGCCTGTAACCCTGATTATCTCTGCACTCTGCATGTCTCTTCAACTATAACAGCTCTTAAACTTCAATTAACAAGCTACCAACCAACTCACCCCATTCACTCTTTTCAGACTCCCTTCTCTCACTCATTCAATCCCTGTGTTTAACATTTTACCCAAATGGAAACTGCTGCCTTTTGTTTTCTTTACAGGTCAACTTATGGAAGTTCAAAAGCTGGGATTTCGACATTGCAAACCTGGGAAGTTCTTGCATAGTTCATTGTTAATTTCTGTCATCATTTAACATCCTCATGTTCCATGCTACCATGGATTGAACGGTCTGACAGGATCCAGTGGGTCAGGCCCCAAGGACTGCATAATGCTATAGTGTCTACTTTGGCATGGTTTCTATGGCTGGACATCTTTCCTAATGTCAACCACTTTTCAGTGTGTATTGAATGCTATAGTCATGTCGCCATGCAACTCGTAAGACTACAACCCCCGACCGAGGGGAATTGAAGGATTTATGCTAGGGGGTTGGTGGGGAGCTGCATGGTTACTCATATTTGGTACTGGAAGGAGTGATCTGTAGGAGCTGCGTAGAGATAGATAATTGAGATGCGAGTAGAAGTGGGAATTGCCCAATTGAAGGCACACGGCTAAGTGGTTAGGGTATTCAGATCATGATAGTAATGTCGTGAGTTCAATATCCAGCGGTATGTTGTCCTTGAGCAACACTCTTTATTTCACATTGCTTCCAGGTCACTCAGCTGGCAAAAATGAGTTGTACCTGTAATTCAAAGGGCCAGCCTTGTCACTGACTCTCCCTCAGAACTACGTTAATTTCACGAGCAGGCTGTTCCATTGATCAGATCAACTGGGACGCTCGTCATTGCAACTGATGGGGAGCAGGGGGAAGTGTAAGAAGAATTCTTTTAAATGTTGGGTAGGATTGAAGGGGGATGACCATTGGCTCATGAGTTGGGGTGAGGAGCAGGAGAATAATAATGATACAGTTGAATAGGGGTAGGCTACAGGAGCAGGGTGGTGAGGTAAGCATAGTTTCTGATGAGTAGTGGGGTTGGGGTGGAGGTCGTTTCATGCAAAGTAGATAATCTCTCACTGATGAACCAAGGATGAGTGTTTTGTCACTTGTACAATGGCAATAAGTTGTCATTAAGTAGGCCTTCATCATTTCAACGTCCACTTTTCCGTGCTGGCATGAGTTGGATAGGATGCTCTTCCTGTTTCCAAATAAGGTCCTCATGATCAAACGTGTTTCCATGGAAACAATGGGCACTGCTTGTGTGATGGTGACACTCATTTACAACTATCATGTGATGTCATGGCATATATATATATAAACACCCAGTATACTCTGTAAAGTAGTTGGCATTAAGAAGGGCATCCAGTCATAGAAATCATGTCAAAACAGACAATTGTAGCCTGGTGCAGCTCCTTGTCCAACCTATGCCAGCATGGAAAACTGACATTAACTGATGATGATACATATACAATGGGCTTCTTTCAGTTTCTGTCTACCAAATCCACCCACAAGGCTTTGGTTGGCCCAGGGCTATAGTAGAAGACACTTGACCCAAAGTACTATGCATTGGGACTGAACCTGAAACCATTTGGTTGGAAAGCAAACTTCTTACCACAAAGTCACACCTGCACAATGGTTCAATTCCTAATCAATCCATTTCACTTGACCCAATCCACCAACTTGCTTGTCTTTCTCTTTGGTTGAGAGAATCCACACTACTTATTTAATGTTTCTTTGACATTCTCCAGAATGTGGCACAAGCAGAAATGAAGAACAAAACTTCTGCAACAAATCTGTTGTTTTTATCTAGCTGATCTCCAATCCTTTTATTTAGTGATAAGCAAAACACTAAAGTGTTGTATCCAGGATAAGCCAGCCTGGGGGAAATTCCCATTCTCTGATACATTTGGAGGAATTGAACTCACTTTAAGGATCATCATCATCATCATCCTTTAATGTCCATTTTCCATGCAAGCATGGGTTCTGTAAATCAAAATACAAAATTCCACTGAGATGACTGATTTTTTTTTTTTTTTTTTTTTTTTGTGCTTGTCCCATAGGTCAGATCGCTAATCAAAAATATTCCATCCTGTCATTTTGTATTTACCAGAAACTACATTATTCACTCCTCATCATTTAATGTTTGCTTTCCATGTTGGCATGAGTTGAAACGGTCTGACAGGAGCTGGTAAGCCAGAAGACTGCGTCATACTCCATTGTCTATTTTGGTAGGATTTCTACAACTGGATGCTCTTCCTAATGTCAACCAATTTACAGAATGTGCTGGTTTCTTTTACTTGGCACCAATGAGGTCACCATGTAACTCCCAAGACAAGACCCCCCGCCTCAATTGAGGGAGGTGTTTTTTCTGTCAAATGACGAGAGAAACAGGTGCCTTGCTGTAGGTGAGATAAATGGTTATCCCAGTTGAAAAACAGAAAAGATGTCAAAGCATACATACCATCAAATTACAGGAAGATAAATATAAAAGAAATGGTATGGCTTTTTTATTTATATCTTTTATCTTGGTTTAATCATTTAGACTGGCCATGCTGGGGCACCAGCTTAAATTTTTAGTCAGATAAGTTGACCCCCAGAATTTTATGTTTTGTTTTTATTAAACCTAGTACTTATTTTAGCAGTCTCTTTAGCCAAACCACTAAGTTACAGGAATGTAAATACACCAACACCGGTTGTTAGGCGGTGGTGGTGGTGGAGACAGACTCAAAGACACACTCCTATATACATGATGGGTTTCTTTCAAATTCCATCTACCATATCAACTCGCAAGGCTATAGTAGACGTCTAAGTTGCCATGCAATAGGTCTGAACTTGGAACCATGTGGTTGGGAAGTAAACTTCTTACCACACAGTCACACCTATGCCTATATATGTATATATTAAGAAAGCCACCAAGATTTCCTAAAATATCGTGTATAGTGATTCTCAACCTTTTCAAGAGGGTGAAAAATTGAGATCCATTGCGCATGTTATTTTAAAAGAGGTCCAACGAAGGACCTTTTATTGGCATGAATGTTTCCCCACAGACCCCAGGGTTTTGGGAAGCTCTAATTTTATTCACTAACACCAAACTCCTTTTCCCATGGAAATAAGTACACCTTTTAAAATTTTGAACACCTCATGAATCCCAGAACAAGAACTGCTGTTCTAGAATGTCAAATAACTACAGCTTCCTCAAGATAACTATGATGTAGTTTCAATCCCTGATTGAAGCCAATATTGACCTTGGGAAAGGCATGAATGTCACATGAGTTTGTTTCTCTTTTACTCTTCTAAAAATACAGGGCTTTGTGTCATCACTCACTTGTATGATTTGGTAGCATGTACCATGTTTTCACTGAATATTTTAAGTGCCTATCTAGTCATAGACACCTATCTTGCCATTCTCCACCCTTGACCCGGTAGATAAACAAGGACGTGAGTCCCAGGGGTAGGGGTGTCAGCAGACACTCCTTTCCACTGAATAGACAGGAGCAACATGTAATGAATGAAGTGACTTGCTCAAGGAAAGAATGCTTTGCCCTAACCTCTAGGTCACGTGTACAGATGTATCTTCATCATTTCAATGTCCACTTTTTTCATGTTCACATGGGTTGGACAGAATTTGTTGCAGATTTTCTATGGCCAAATGCCTTTCCTAGTGAGGTAATATTTTTTCCACGACCAGACAAGTTTCCACTGAACATTGGAGATCTGCTTGCATAACAGTGACACTCCCTTATAACTCACAATGTCAAGGCAAGGAGACAGTAACACACACTCACACTCATACATCATCATTTAACATCTGCCTTCCATGCTGGCATGGGTTGGACGGTTTGACAGGAGCTGGCAAGCCAGGGGACTGCACCAAGCTCCACTATATATGACGGTATTAATTCACTCACAATGCTTTGGTCAGCCTGGCGGTCAAAGTAGAAGACACATACCCAAGGTGCCATGTAGTGGGACTGAACCAGAAACCATGGGGTTGGAAAGCAAACTTATCACTGCCACATCTGCACATTCTTACCACACACACATATCTGTATGCCAATGTTTGTGTCTATGTATCTCCGTCTGTCCATCCATCCATGTATGTACGTGCTTTTATGTATCTCTCTCTCTCTCTCTATGTATATATATATATACACACACACACACATATCATCATCCTCCTTTAAACACACACATATATATATATAGCAGACACAGTATTTTAGTTTTTTATTTTAATTACTACATCATTGTGTAACTAAGTACAATAATTTTCCACATGGAATTTAAAATTATGAAAACAGTCTTTATGTACACTGTTTCATTTTAGTTTTATATCCTGGGTGAAAACATTTGTGGAATTTGTTCTTATTCATATTTGATTTCACTTTTAGCTGCTTCTGATTACTTTGTATTTAGTTTGCAAGATTCTTGATGTGAAATTGCATCTTGGAACAAATCTTGTCTAGGGAAGGTCATTATGCCAACAAAAATTATTATAATAAACATATGCACTGTTTCAATATCACTTCTTTACTTTACCAGTTAACTATTCAATGGTTTGTTTGAGGTGTTCATTGAACAATCAATTGGTTGTTAGTTTTCTCTGTTGGTCCTTTTGTCGCTATTCACACCCTCATCAATGACATGCCTCCCCCACTCTTCTTCAAGGTCTGTTTTGAGTCTATTTGAGAACTTGTCTTATGCCTATATGTAGGTATGTATGTAGATGTGCGAGTGTTTACTTAATGCGTGTGCATTCTGGTGTATGTGTGGTTTAGGCCGTTGTTTTGTTGAATGGGTAAACGTCTGTGTGTGTTTAGTATGGTCAGTAGTTTTATGAATTGGTAAGCGTCTAGGTCTATGTTTGCATGCATGTGAGTTGTTGCGTGTGTGGGGTGTAGCCCATTGTTTTTTGTTTTTTTTTAAATAGGTAAGCTTTTGTGTGCATGCATCTTCCTGCATATGTGTGTGTGTGTGGATGTGTATGGTTGCATACTGGAATCGGTCATAATTACATGGATTTCTGTGTATCCTGCTGTCACTCTAATACTCCCCTATATATACCTACCTATACCCTCACATGCTCGCCCACCCACACAGACGTACACATGCTCATATTGTGTATGTGTTGCATGGGTAGTGGCACTGGTGTTGTGGTTTTATTATCTACTTTGTATATTTTCTATTTAATGTTAGCTTTTCCTCGTTTATTTGAACAGACTCGTGTATCTGTCTTAGCGATGAGTCTCTCAAATGTTTAGACAACATTTCGATACTAATTTGATTCAGCATGCCACTATGTTGATCTCTGGTATGTTGGTAAAGTATCAAAGACTGTTTCCTATCCTTATACTTTAAGAGAAGTACCTAGGCAAGGACAAACCTTTATTCATGGCATTTGTTGACCTAGAGAAAGCCTTCGATAGAGTGCCTCGCAGTGTTATCTGGTGGGCCCTAAGGAGGCTAGGAGTAGACGAATGGCTGGTGAGAGCAGTACAGGCTATGTATAGAGGA
>JAOPUL010000002.1:40012863-40022863 GCA_027564515.1 Octopus rubescens | reverse complement strand
TCCACACAGTTTCCGCCTGCCAAATCCACTCATAAAGCAATAGGTCAGCGCGGGATTATAGTAGAAGAAATTTGCCCGTGGTGCCGCGCAGTGGGACCGAACCAGGAACCACAGGTTTACGGCAACTGATCGACTCGAAGCCAACAAATGCCTTAATGGCTTGTGAGTGGATTTGGTAGATTGGAAACTGTGTGGAAGCCCATCGTGTTTATCTATAGATCTACCCCTCCCCTCTCTCTCTCTCTCTCTCTCCACACACGCCCCACCCCCATATATATGTGTGTTTGTGCTTGTTCTCACCCACGTCACTTGACAACCGGTACTGGTTTGCTTAAGTCCCCGTTAACTAGCGGTTCGGCAAAAGAGATCGGTAGAATAAGTACCAGTAGTAGTAGTAGTAGTAGTAGTAGTAGTAGTAGTTATTTTGACCCGCGGTCAGCCTTAATCGTACACTAATCTATGATCAAAAGCCATAGCAATCTGTCTTGCTGTAAATAATCTCAGACTATGTTGTACAATATCTCCTTTCCATTTTTGTTTTTTTTTTTGTCTTCATTCTAAGTTACCCGAACGCGTGTATTATAGGAGATTTGGCTGCTATTTCCAGGTAGAGAGACTTCCTCATTGATTCACAAAGCTGAGACATTTCAGTTGAGCCGAAAAGTAATAAAAATTCGGATATGTAACCTTTGTTTCTTCATTGTTAAGTGAAATATGTGACGGAAGAGTAACGGCAGCCGAAGGATTAGCGATTAACGACATTTGAAGGGAGTGTGCTTATTGGATGAGCTTTGTCTGCCTGTCGTTTGTTTCATCATCACCATACTTACTACTACTACTACTACTACTACTACTACCACCACCACTACAACTACCACCACTACAACTACTACCACTACTACTACTATTACTACTACTACTACTACTACTACCACCACAACTACTACTACTACCACCACCACCACTACAACTACTACTACCACCACTACTACTACAACTACCACTACAACTACTACTACTACCACCACCACAACAACAACTACTACTACTACCACTACTACTACTACCACCACCACTACAACTGCCACCATCACCACTACTACCTCCATTACTACTACTACTACTACTACTACTACTACTACTACAACAGTCACTAACACCACCATCACTACTACTGCTACAACCACAACCACTACAACTACTAACCACCACCACTTCTACAACCACTACCACTACTACTACTACCATCACCACCACTACACTGCAACAACTACTAATCACAGCCACCACAAACACAGAACTACTATCAGCAACTACAACCACCACCGCTGCTACTACTACTTCATCTAGTGCTGCTACTACTACTACTACTACTACTGCTACAACTACCACCACCACCACCACCACCACCACCACTACTATTATTAATTACATCTACTAACTAAAACTAACTTTTCAACATGTTTGTTGAACGTAAATAAAATCACCGAAAAAAAAATGTTTGCAGAAAAAAAAAGTCGCAGAAAGTTTCACAATTTTAGACAAGGAAGGAAGGGGGGGGGGGAAATCCGTCTTCATTTAAATACCATAGATAATAGTTGATAGTAATTGAACATAATTTTGAAATCACTTAATTCAACTGACTCTAGACAAAATATATGTATATATACACTTAATGTATGTAAAGGCATTACACGTATGTGAAAAAAAAAGTCACGTTTTATCCGGATATCTTCCCCACCAAAAAACAAAAACAACGGAACAAACGAAAAAAAAGATAGTTTCCTTGTGACTTTTCCCCAGACTTGCTAATGTTCACTTTTGTATCTACTAAGGTTATTTTAGTCATTAAATAATAAACTAATACGACTGCAAATATTAGCTGATGAGGGGAGCTTCTATGTGGCAGGCAGCTCAACTTGCTAGAAACAGCTGAGATTTGGTCCCCACCACCACCACCACCGCCTGCCTCATGGCTGCGTTAACTGGAAGAAGAGAGGCGGTCTGACGTTGAAAACCCGAAACACTTTAGAGACCCAAGAAACATCACTGATGATGCATTCCATAGCATCCGTGAGATGTATCTTGGAACGGAATTTAGAGCCATTAAGTAACTAACTAACTACTACTACTACTACTACTACTACTAGCCAACGAGGGAGCGTATACGTGGTCGCTCGAAATCCTAGAAATAGCAGCCAAAAATCAACCTCAACTCATACCCAATCCAACCGTCTTCAATAAAGAAAGGGTACACTGGACGAAATGAGCAGTCGTAGACATATCTTAAAAAAAAAAAAGAAGAAAAAACAGACGGGGGTGGTCATAGCAGGAAGGCATTTGATCATAAGACAGCTCAATCGGAGCTGACCTGGGGTTAAACAACAATATGAACAACTACTACTAGTGGTAGTAATAGACGCTGCGCATACGCTCGACATGCTAGAAACAGCAGTCAGCTCTCCCAACATACTGTCTTTAAACAAAGAAAGGACACATCGGATAATGAATGTAGCCCTAGACATCCCCACAAAAATAAGAGAATGTCACGGTTGGAATGCCTTTGATCGTAGTCTGTTCTAGAGGGTGCTGAACTAAGAACTTAATGCGGTTTTTTGCTTTATCATCAGTAAAAAAAGGCAAGGTTAGAAACTAGTCGAACAGAAGCTTCGACGACGATGATGGATCAGTGATGACGACAGCGGAGGTAGTGGAGCAGTGACGATGGTGGTGGTAGAGATGGATGAGCAGTGACGATGGCGGCGGGGGTGTAGTGACTATGGGGACGGCGGAGGTGGTGACAGTCGGCAGAGTTGTATAGTTGTGTGAAATCCATTTTACACACATACATATGTATGTATGCTAATGTTATAAATAGCATGATATATACATATACACACACATATATATATATACACACATAGTGTGTCATATGTTAGACATTCGGAAAGACAGGCGCATTAACAAACATCCTCAAATATAAGTATACTTTACACACACACATACAAACAGACAATTACATACAAACACGTACATTTATACACAGTCAGTTTAGCCGTCATCATTGTTAAAGCGAAGAACATCAAGAGGAGACATATATATACCAGAGTTTACCAGAACACAAGGAACCAGTGAGTGGAATTTTTCACCCCCTTCTCTCTCTTTCTTACACACACACATATATATATATATTATATATATATATATATTCTATTCACTCTTGTTTATTTGACATTCCATGTAAACTATTTAAATAACCGACTCTTACTCCACAACTTTTAAAATTTTTTTATTGGTTTTAAAAAACGACCAACAATCAAAATGCCTGACTTCGATAGATTTAACAATAATCAATCAATCATTAAATGTGAATATAATGTTGTGTATGTTTATATATGTTTGTTTTGAATAGTTACAAGGAGCCTACTACGAGGTAGTTCGTATTATACAGTTATTATAAACAGATATGTATATATATATATATTCATATGCTGGCACGGTGGTATAAAGTGTCAGAGTTATACGACGACGCAAGACAGATACTACATACATATGAAAATTATTAAAAGCTAATTATAACTAATTAATTAGCTACAACCCTTCTATTTATGTTGTCTTTGTTGTTTTAGAAAACACTTTCCTTTTAATTAGAAAGGAGTTCGATGGAAATAGGTGAGTTATTAACCCCCCCCCCCACAACCCGGTGTACTGTCTCCTTAGTCAGAAATTCTACACGAACCCCTTCAATATGAAGTCGAAGTCTTCGATCCTTTCTTTGTTGGAATCGCTGTTTTACATTTTCTACCCTCAGTTCCACCTTGTAACCTTTCTCAAAGTCTTTAAGTCTTTTTTATTCTTATGTATGTCGGGGGGTATTTTGTGCCGCTTTGTTGTAAACATCGTGTTTAAACCGTGTTGGTTGACAATTTGGTTTTAAATAGTAGTCTTATATATTGTGCCTATCTTGTACCTTATTTCTTTAAACCCCACACTACCTCTTGGTAGTAAACGTGGAGTTACTATTGTTCATATATATATATATATATATATATATATTGAACATTCTATTAAATTGTATTCGTTGTATGAACTTATACGTGTATCTAATCTATGAATATATATAGTGTATAATATGTGTGTGATTATACATATTGTTTATATATACTCGTGACTTACGTCAAACTCCAATATATATATATATTCACACATGCACGAGGCCAACCACTGGCGAAACCTCGAAGTCACTGTCAATAAAATTATATTTTATACTTGTACTGCGTTTTTTTGTTTCGGTTAATATTCAAGCCTTTCTGCTTATGAAGAAAAGAAAACTTTTAATTACACACACACACACACACATAGCCAGGAATACACTATTCGACAACATAGAAGTATGTATATGCATATGAGAGTGAAGAGGCGGGAGATGGACCCTTTTCCGTTTATCTTTGAATCCCTTTTTTTTTTTGTGTATGAGAGCGAAAGACACCCCCCCCCCACCTTCCGCTCTGCTTTTCCTGTCGTCATTAAAAGTCGTGAGAAACTAAGAGCGCGGGAGTTTAATATCTCAGGCGATCGATTTCGCATCGTCCCTGTTTACGAACTCAACTTTGGCTCTTGATCTCTGTCTTCCAGAGATCGTTCATCTAAGTATTATTAATAAATATTCGCTGGGTCACATCAAAATGAAACTGTATTTCTACGATTTTTTTCTCAAATTTATCTACCTGCGTAAATATTTTTTTTGACACGCACACATGTATAATGAAACCGTAGAATCAGATTATGTGTATAATGTGTATGTATATATGTACGCGTGTGTGTATATATATATATATATATATTGTGTGTATATATATATTGTGTGTGTGTGTATATATATATATTGTGTGTGTGTATATATATATATTGTGTGTGTGTGTATATATATATATTGTGTGTGTGTGTGTATATATATATATATAGTGTGTGTGTATGCATATGTGTGTGTATGCGTATATACATGTGTGTGCATGCATGTGTATATACATGCGTGTGTGTTAATTGACTAAATAATAATAACAGAATGGCATACTAACTCTTCCAAGACACAGCAAAATCCGTTTCAACACACGAGTTCTTATCAAGAATCTTGCAAACCAAATGCAAAAAAACAACATAGTGTTTAAGAAATGTTAGAGGTTCGGTCAAAATGACTCGCAGTATTTATTTACGACGCTTACGAGGACAACTTTGCGTTTCATCCTTCTGGGATTTAGTAATTTATCATGTCTCTCCTCAACACTCCGTTTATCTGTAATCCACGTTTTCCCTTTAGACGTATAATAATATAATATAATATATAAGCGAGGACGAGACAGAAAAACACTGGACAACATTGTGCTCTACCAAGTTATCTCCCTTTATGTTCTCGGTTCAAATCTAGCCGATGTTGATTTTGTCACAACCCTGTTAGGGGACGATGAAATTTAGTACCAGTAATTTACAGACAATTCGCTCCGATCAGTTCTCCTCCCTACAACTTATTTCTTTACCTCATAGGTTCTACTTGTAAGACAACGCGATCAAAAACTGAACGCGTGGACTCACTCTAAGGGAGACAACTACGTATGGTCACTAGCTGATGCTTCTTGCTTTGTGTCTCACCCTGCTTGTTACAATAGCTTGTCATAGCTGTACTTCTTAAAGGGATTCTCCACTATAGACACATCTGATTTTATAGCCAGGTATTCTATATGAATCGATGTATAAGTCAATTGTCAATGTATAATGAGGCCTAAGTGAAGGTAGTGGTGATGATGATGATGATGGTGGTGGTGGAATGTGTGGTTTATCGTGTTTGGTTGGTGTCCTCGATGATCTGAGATCAAATTTAGCCTGAATCGCTAAGTGAATATCAAGCACGTATTAAAAACGTACCAAAGATTTTATAAATTTGTAGCTTTGTCATTCAGAGAGGTAATTGGCGGATGGGTAGAGCGATGGACGCCTTTTTTGGTACTTCTGAATTCTAACCCCGCCGAAATTGTTTCTTCATCTTTCTGGAATCGATAAACTAGGTATTAATCTAATCGATTGTACCTCCTCCTCCTCACCTTTCCTACACATTTGTGAACATGTGTAAAACACCATTTAATCCGAGCTGACGGTCGTTAGAGCATCGCTCTTTACGTTCTAAATTCAAATCTTGCGCTGGTGTGGTTGTGGGGGTAAGAAGTTAACTTCCCAACCACATGGTTCTGGGTTCATTCCCACTGTGTGGAACCTTGGGCAAGTGTCTTCTACTATAGCCTCGAGCTGACTAAAGTCTTGTTAGTGGATTTGGTAGACGGAAACTGAAAGAAGCTTGTCATTATATATATATAATGTGTGTATGTGTGTGTGTGTTTACGTCCCCATAACATAGTGGTTCGGCAAAAGAGACCAACAGAATAAGCACCAGGCTTAAAAAGAAAATTACTGGTGTTGACTCATTCGACTAAAAACTCTTCAAGGCGGTGCCCCAGCATGGCCACAGTGTAATTACTGAAACAAGTAGAAGAAACAAAATAGATGTCAATCTTGCCTTTCATCCCCCCTGGGGTTGATAAAATGTATTTTCATATTTCCCAAAAAATCTCAAAAGTTCATTCCAGGTTCAATATGCAAAGTTGAACCCATGTTACATGCTTGAATACACATCTTGAATATGCACTGCTGAAATCGGGGTGCATCTAATGTGCCCGTGTGTTTTTTTATGCCGTCAAATACGGTAGAAGTCAAGTACAAGGTGGTTTTAATCGACTGAGTAAGTCTATAATCAAAAGGGTACCAACTGTGACCATCCCGTCTTGTAAAAAATGTTACATTGTGGGTTGAGAAAAATTTGGCTGCTATTTCTAGCAGTCCGAGTGACCTCGTACCGGTTCTCCTCGTATTTAAGTTCATCCCTATATATTCTGAGTTCAAATCTCACCTGAAATAATATACTGTAGTGTATATAGATATAGATATATAATAATGAGGAGGAATATTAAAAAATAATATTCAGATGAATAATGGTTGAAAATATGCTGAAAAATTACTGTGAGCAATCAATGTTATAGCATAATAAAGGTTATATGATATGTTAGGAGAGAAGATGGAAAAATAAAGAATATATTGTCAAACAGTTACATTTTATTTTGCTGTTACCCAAATCCTTTCTTATGGTCAAATCGAAACAACTTGTCGGTCTTAAAATAAAATCTAACTGTTTGACAATATATTCTTTATTTTTCCATCTTCCCTCCACAACATTGAAAATACATTATATACACCCTCTGCTATTCTGAAACGACAGGAGTCCATTAGGAGGCTTTTTATATCAACAGCCAAACCTCCTTCAAATCATACTGAACTTCTTAGAAACAGAAAGGACATTTTAGAGAATGGTATCTTAGAAAGTCTTAGGAAGAGGTGCTGGTCACAGATGCCATGCCTTTGAACATAAGTTTCACCAGATCGATCACTGTTGACCAGGTCAATCACTAAAACAATGTTGATAGAGTGTGCTCCGAGAGCTGAAAAAGGGGCAACTGCATGTGGTTGTCAGGGCCGTTGCACGACTTTTAGGGGGCTCCTATAGCTTTTTGTTTCAAGGCCCGAATTTTAGAGGCCCCCTGCAACTTTTTGTTTCGAGGCCCTATCTCTTCAATCAAAATTCATAATCTATGCACCTTTTATTCATAGCTATATTTTACTTTATTCTATCTGAAGTGTTTTCCTCGTCTGGGTTGAAATGTTCAATTAATATCTTAACCAAAGTAAACAGATGGCTCATCTAGGTACTAGACTCCTCAACCGCGGAGGCCCCCTGCGAGCGCAGGGGTTTCAGGGGCTTAGCGACGGCCTTGAAAGAGACTAACCTTTTTTTAAATATCTACTCGTGCAGTGATATATATTTGAGTGTGCGTGTATACGTATATGCATTTATATCTATCATTTGGTATTATTGAAAATAAACAAAACACTTACTGGTGGTGGGGCTATATACGTATATGTATGTGTGTGTATGTGTGTGTGTGTGTGTTAATGTGTATGTGCGTGTCTAGTAAAATTGATTGATAATATTGATTTGATTGGGACTTCAAGTTTTGCTTTGTTCAACCAGTGAAGTTTTAGGCAATAAATTCCCCTTATATTCATTCATCGGACAATTTTTCTTACAAAGAAATGTTTACACGTGAAGGAAACAATGGTTATTGATCTAAGAGTTGGATAAATTATTTTGATGTTAGATGATAATGAGAAAGTGTTAGACTAAGCATCAAAGATACACAGAAGGTAACGAGAAGAAGAAATATAAACATGGGAAAGAGAAAGAGAGAAGAGGTGGTAAATAGGTGTTACGGGATGGAAGAACAGACTGTTTTAGTCTGTAGGGAGGGAGATGGATTAAATGTTAAGCGTCTACAAAATATTTAATGTGTCCTAAGGTCAGGTCAACTTCCAGAAAAACCTAATAGCATGGTAAAAAAAGGTTAGATAAAACCTGGATTATTTAGCCACAGGTACAGACACATACACACACGTACAGGAAAAGCAGAAAATGCAAACTACACAAAGTTTGTCAAGGACCATATGTTTCCATTAGATTCATAGGTAACTGCAAATAGATTCACAAGCAACTGCAGCTACATTCACAAGCAACTGCAGCTACATTCACAAGCAACTGCAACTAGATTCACAAGCAACTGTAACTAGATTCACAAGCAACTGTAACTAGTATCACAAGCAACTGCAACTAGATTCACAAGCAACTGCAACTAGATTCACAAGCAACTGCAACTAGATTCACAAGCAACTGCAGCTAGATTCACAAGCAACTGTAACTAGATTCACAAGCAACTACAACTAGATTCACAAGCAACTGCAACTAGATTCACAAGCAACTGCTATTAGATTCACAAGCAACTGCAACTAGATTCACAAGCAACTGCTATTAGATTCACAAGCAACTAGTGTGTTGAAACTGTTTATAAGAACTCTTTTTGTAGCGTACTACCTTCAACAGGCTTCAAAAGAATGGCTGGTATCTTGGCAACAATTCTTGCTATATTGTGATCAACATTGTGTGTGTGTTTAGTATGTCCTTAACTTCTAATGCGGTTTTAGGAGCATCATCGTGGCCAATGACGTATTTGGATCATTTTACAACTCTCCAGGTCTGGACACAGCCTAATTTGTTTTCCAGATAGAAAGTTGAGTGATCGAAAATGAGATTGATAAGATACGTCACCAATACTGCACTGGTGAATTTCCGATCATTCATTTTCTACCTGGAAAACAATTGGCTGTGTTCAGACCTAGAAAGGTTTTAAATGCTCCAAACACGGCGTGAGTTACACGACGGCGCTTCTAGAACCTCATTAGGAGTTAAGGGCATGCTAATCGTATGCACACCCATCTCTCTCTCCTCCCTCTCTCTCTCTCTCTCTCTCTCTCTCTCTCTATCTATCTATCTATCTATCTCTATCTCTATCACTATCTCTTTCCTCTCTCCCTCCCTCTCTCTCTCTCTTTCTCTTCCTCTCTCTCTCTTTCTCTCTCTCTCTCTTTCTTTCTCTCTCTCTCTCTCTCTCTCTCTCTCGTGGTCTAGTATTTAGAAGGTTGCACACACGACTGCAAGATCACAATTTCGATTCCCGGAGCCGGCGGTGCATTGTGTTCTTGAGCAAAAAAAAACTTCATTTCACGTTGGCACACCACCGTGCATCTGCACCGTGCATCTGCACCGTGCATCTGCACCGGCAATGTCGATTTAAATGGAGGGAGTGAACTAATGTACAGAACAAACATTTGCTCGACTAAAAGCAAATCAACTGTGCAAGTTGTACAGCAAGAATTTGCGGAAACCTCAGCTGCCGTTTACAGCAGGGGAGTCCACCAAATATATATATATAATATATGTGTGTGTGTGTGTGTGTGTGTGGGTGTGTGTGTGGGTGTGTGTGTGTGTGTGTGTGTGTGTGTGTGTGTG
>JAOPUL010000002.1:39661825-39676015 GCA_027564515.1 Octopus rubescens | reverse complement strand
TGTGTGTGTGTGTGTGTGTGTGTGTGTGTGTGTGTGTGTGTGTGTGTGTGTGTGTGTGTGTGTGTGCATGTGTGTAATGTTTTTTCTCTCATCACTGCTTGGCAACCGGTGTTGATTTGTTTACGCCCCCGTAAGTTAGCTCCGTAAGTTACGCCCCCGTAAATGACCTATAGAATAAGTACCAGACTTAAAATAATAAGCACTAGATTCGATTTGTTCGACTAAACTGCCTTTTAGCTGGAGAAAGAAAACAAAAACCTAACGGTAATTATTAGCAACTCTCAAGAAAAAAGGAGGGATGTTTCGGTATTGTTAATTCTCAGTTTTCTTCAACCTATTTTATCAGAGGACACAGAATTTTATGAATAGAAAAAGACTTATGACAAGTAATTGAATTTTCAAGCGTAGCAGAAAATGTTATCTTTGTTAGCGAGCAAGGTAACTGCTACAGACATGTTTCGGTATGATTAGATCTTATCAGCGAACCATGGTCAACGTTGCTAATTGGACAGCTGTTATTGCTCCAGAAGTTTTGATGTTGCTATTGTAGATATTGTTATTATTGTTGATAATTGTGTTACTACATGCTAAACCAGACATAGGCAACCTTTTTCGAGAAGCGGGCCGCATGGGGCATGGCACGTCATCAGGTGGACCGCACTACTATAAAAGGTAATTTTTTCGTTGGCCGAACTATTCAGAAAGTCCCGCGGGCCGCAGGTTGCCGTGATTGTGCTAAAACTATTATTGTAGATGTTGGAGGTTCTATTGTTGTTGTTGTTGGTGTTGTGTTTGTTATATTTGTTGTTGTCATTGTTGTTGCTCTTGTTGCAACACTGGTTAAAATTGCTGCTGCAGTGGTTGATTTTGTTGCTATTGCTGTTGTTGCTGTTGTTATTGATGTCGTCGTCTTCGTTGTTGTCATTTGTGCTGTTGCTGCTGCTGCTGTTTAGCAGCTGTTTAGGTCAGCTCTGATCAAAGGAATTCCGGACGTGACCATCTCGTTTTTTTTTTCGTTTTTTTATGTATGAGACATTGTATGTAGGTCTTCATTATCCAGTCCAGTGTGTCGTCTCTTCGTTAAGATTTTATGGTTTGATTTAACGGTGAACTGGCTGCTATTTCCAGCAGGTCCTACAAATACGTTAAGGCTCGTTGGCGCCTTGTTATTTTGTTGCTAATGCTATTGCTGCCGCTGAGGCTGATATCGCTATTGCTGTTGTTATGTTGTTGCTAACAATTATTATTGTAACTACGATGGCAGTTGTTACTATTGATGCTAATCCAAATGTTGCTAATGTTACTCCTGTTACGCTTTTACTGTGGTTTTGTTGCGCTTTTATCGAGTCAACTTAGAGTCAAAGACGTTCTAGTCGTGACCAAACGTCGATTTATATATTAAGGACTACATGGATCAATATGTCACTCCTGTTTCCTCAATATGTCATTGAGAGAGATTTAGCTGCTGTGTCTAGCAGGTCAAGCGGTTATATAGAAGCCTCCTCGTTGACTTGTTTTACTATGTTTATTGTTGTTGTTGTCGTTGTTGTTGTTGCTGCTGCTGCTGCTGCTGCAATTCTGGCAACTGATTTTGTTATTGATGTTGTCATTGTCATCATCATAGCCATCAACAACATAATCATCATCATAACCATTACAATCCGCCGCTTCCTCCACTCCCTCTTCCTCCGCTCCTTCTTCCTCCATTCCATCATCCTCCCCTTCGTCGTCGTCGTCGTCGTCGTTGTCATTATCATCGTCATCATCATCAGCATCACAATAACCGCCGCCGCCGGCACCGCCGCCGCCACCGCCGCCGCCGCCGCCGTTACAGTCACCATCACCATCACCACCACCACAACCACCACCATCATCAACAGCTGTAGCAGCAGCAGCAGCAGCACCACCACCACCACCACCACCACCACCATCATCATCATCATCATCATCATCATCAACAACAAACAACTATTATCATTTATGTTATTAATACTATCATCGCCACACCAAAGGTTCAAAATGAATTATCACATTTGAGCTACAACACACAACACACACACACACACATACACACACATACACACACACGCACGCGCACACAGAGACACACGCACACACACATGCACGGACAAACATACATATGAACGCATGCATGCATACATATACACACGCAAACACATCAACGTACATGCAGACACACACGCACGCATCAACGCACACATGTACACACGCATGCCCACACACACTAATGCACACACGCATACACACGTATCATACACGCATATGCACACACACATACATACATACACACACATACTTACATGCACACACGTACTTACACACACACGCACACTTATGTACAAACATGTACACACGCACACGCATACCCACGCACATGCAGACATACACGCATGCATGCGCACACACACATATACAACGCATACACACTCATACACACACATACATACTCATGCTTATGAGAATACACTCACTCATGTATATACGTACACATTCACTTAAAGCGCACGCTTACACTCACAAACAAGTACAATCGCACGAACGCACACACGCAACACACGCAACACACGCAACACGCATAGCACACACACCTCGCTTCCGCTGTTAACCTTCATGCTGTTGTGTGGAGCGAGCGATGAGGGTGAGAGAATCGTGTTATTTGCTGAAAGAAATATCAAAGATTTACAACGAGGAGATAATCGAGAGGAAGATGGCGGCCACCAGGAGTGGAGAGAACAGAGAAGCTGATTTTGGTGGGGACCGTTCACAGCTCTCTCTCACCACCACCACCCCCGCTCTGATAAAACGTCCGGGAAAAAAAAACATACTTACTACTACTACTACTACTACTACTACTACTACTACTACTACACGAAATAATGATTTCTTTATCACAAATAACTTTTTAACAATAATGTTTCTAATTTAGGCACAACGCCAGCAATTGCGAGAGGAGGGGGTTAGTCGATTACGTCTCCCCCAGTGCTTGACTGGCCCTATATTTTATCGTCTCTAAAGGGATAAAAGCTGAACCTTTCGCTCTTGGTCATAAGGGGCAAAAAATGAAGTGCACAAATCAATTTGGCACCCACTTGCAAAGGGGTGAGAAACTTCTACATAGATGGGATCTCACCTGATCCTACCAATGTGGCGGATGAGCCCTGATTCACCAAAACAGGATCAGGGCGTTCACACCGACTCTCCTCGCGTTCCATTTCGATAATTTCTGTTGAAATACACTGCCTTAATTTCAATTAATTTTGAAAATATATGTATAAATGTAATAAAACAAACTTACCACCATCAAGCTGGCGCCTGGGAAACAAATTAAAATGAAATTTCGTTGGAAGGTTTTCCGAATCTGTCTATGAGTATCTTCCATTTTGGCCGAATCGCAAGAACTCTCATATCCTTTGGATGTCACAACTTAATCTGTTCATAAGATTTTCGTGGGTCTTCACCTATACTTTAATCATTTTGGAATTACATGTACCCGACCCCAATTTTCTCAGTCAGGACAGTATTTCTTTTATCCGACTTTTAGGTCGTTCAGAAGCTTCATGCGGTTCTCATTTGTGGTTCGACAACCGTGCTGCTCAGGCACCGTGGGCGCATAGGCGGTCTTCTGTGGTGGTGGTGGTGGTGGTGGTGGTGGCTCTCAATAAGCTATACGTTTTCTGATCATTCTTCTTGCTGCTCCTGACGGTTTTCCTTCCTTATCTGGCATTGATCTCCTCCCCATCGTTGCAACACAACTGAGTTTATCCGCTGAGTTGCAGCTTCTGCCCGTCTTGTGCAAGAAAAAGAGGCCCTTTGGTACATCGGTGCCCTTCCTCGTCGGTCCCTGATGCTGGTGGCACAGAAAAAGAGGTTAGTCCACTTGTTTTTACATACACTGTTGCTATCTTCGTATCTGCGACCGGTGGTACTCTGAAGCAATGATAGGAGCACAATTTAGGGGCCTCTTTCTGTATATCTGCCTCTGTTGATATCTACTTCTTTTCTTCTTTTCTTCTGCTCAAAAAATCCTCAAACGTCTTTTACTGCACATTTTGGCCACTGGATCTTCTGGCCAGCATTATCCCTTTCGGGATACCCTTATGGATCTTGAAAGATCCGGATATCTATGCAGGTCTCCTATCTTATAACATGTATGTTACCTCCGTGCTGTGCCGTAAAGGTGGCACCAAATCAAAGATCAATACCAATACCAATATCTGGCTGTAATCCAAGGACTCCTTTTCTCCAAACTACTGCGATACCAGTTTCTTGGCTGCTGTATTGACGCACCAGCTCTGGTAAATATTTTATTGGCCTCAGAAGAATGAAAGACAGAATCGACGTGAAGGTGGTTTTGAATTCTCCGGATAAGACCAAATATTAAAGGAAAGGGAGTAGGAATAATCGATAGTACGATCCAAGTATCGAAGTGTTATTTATGTTATCGATCTTGGAGGAATTAAAGGCAAAATTGCATTTAATCCCTCTTTGACTCTCGTCATTTCAGGATATCGATTACATGAGTACCAGTTTGGCACTGGATCTATTTGTTTATAAAATGTGTAATAATTTTAGAAACCATTCGTCGTCGTCGTCGTCTTCTTCTTCTTCTTCTTCTGCTTCTTCTTCTTCTTCTTCTTCTTTCAATTTTGTTTCCATTTTTTGCCGAGTGTCTTCCCGACTCCTAGGGAAAAGAAACTCACTGTATATAGTGGTAGGTCATTAAACTAAACACACCAGATTTATCATTTTCAAAATGAAATGAAGTTATGTGGGAGAAAAATTATTATTATTATTATTATTATGATTATTATTATGGTATTTCTCAGGCTGATGGTGTGCCGATGGTGTGCAGATATTATTAGCAGGGGTCGACTTTGCCTTTCATCCTTCTGGAGTCGATAAAGTGAGTACCAGTTACGAACTGGGGTCGATTAAATCGACTACTCCCCTCCCCCAAAATTTCAGGCCTTCGTGCCTAATATAGAAACCATTATTAAGGTGGTGAGCTAGCAGAATTGTTAGCATGCCAGAAAAATGCTTAGCAACCTTTCATCCATCTTTACGTTCTGAGTTCAAATTCTGCTGAGGTTGACATTGCCTTTCATCCTTTCAGGGTCAATAAAATAAGTTCCAATCGAAACCTAGAGCGATTTAATTGACTTCTCCACCTCTCAAAATTACTGCCATTGTGTTAAAATAAGGATTATTTTTTATTATTAAGATGGCAAGCTGGCAGAATTGTTAGCCAAGCCAGACAAAATGCTTAGTGGCATTTCATCTGTCTTTACGTTCAGAGTTCAAATGCTGTCAAGGTCAACTCTGCTTTTCATCCTTTCAGGGCTTGATAAAATAAGTACCAATCAAGCACTGAGGTTGATGTAATCGACTAACCCCACCCCACTCACAAATTTCAGGCCCTTGTGCCTATAGTAGATAAGCTTATTATTATTATTATTTCATATATGCACAATAGATTAAACTGCTGGAAAAGAAAAATTCCTAACATTGAGCTACAATAAGATACCAAAAACCTCCCTAAGTATCCTAGCTGTCCCTAATAACACTGTTTTCTGGAGCTGGTTTATGCCTATTTCCTCTATCCATCTGTTCAAATCTTTAGGGATAGTTCCTAATGCATCTATCACTACAGGGATACATTTTACCTGCACTTTCCATAGCCTCTGTAAACTCAATGGCTAGGTCTTGGTAATTTGCTATTTTTTCTATACCTCTTATATTGACTTTCTCGTCATTTGGGACAGTAAAGTCAATTATATGGCACTTTATATTCTCTTTGTTTAATACTACTAAGTCAGGCCTTCTAGCTTCTGTTACTCTGTCAGTCTGAATGTTAAAATCCCACAACATCTTATATTTCTTACTTTCTAGCACTTTACTAGGTTCATGTTCATACCATTTATCAGCATGGTCAAATCCTAGCTTTCTACATAACTCCCAGTGGACTTATTCTTCCTAGGTTGTCATGTCTTTTCTTTGATTCTTTCTGTGCCAGCATGCTACATTCATTTACTATATGAGTAACACTTTCCTCTCTTGATTTACATAACCTACATTGGGAATCTACCTGGTTTTTGCCTATCTTGGTCTATGTTTGATCTAGTAAACTTTCTGTCTCCCTTTTCAGCCTTACTTTCTGCAACCATAACCATGTCTCACTATTTCCTGCAACTTTCTTTGGGCATCTACCATGCAAAAACCTTCTCTTACCAGTCAAATAATCTTTCTTCTGGTTTTTAACTTCATTTGGTTTTCTGGTTTCCCTATGTCATACTGTTACTTTAGTAGCTCTTAATAAACTTTCTTCCTTATTACTTACATAAGAGGCTATATCTACTCTAGCTAATTCCACGCAACATTCTACTGATATTTAACCCTCTACCACCTTCTTTTCCAGGTAAGTATAATCTTGCTACTACTGCTCTTTGGTGAAGTCCTCCATTCATATTGAATTCCTCCATTCATATTGAATTCCTCCCTAGTTCTGTCTAGAGTTGCTAATTCAGATTTTGTCCAATCTACTATTATCATTATTATTTACTCTCATAGTATTAAGACATGTTTGATTAATACATCTTATTTCAAATATTTTACTCTTTTCTCTATTACATAGCTCTGTCATTTGACAGCAGCCATGCTAGAGCACCTCATTGATGAGTTTAGTCAAACAAATCGATCTCAATACTTATTTTTTAAAGCCTAGTCCTTATTCAATTGGCCTCTTTTTGCTGAACTACTAAGTTATAAACCAACACTAGTTATCCACATGGTAACTGGTGTTGGTTTGTTTACATCCATGTAGCTCATGCAATGGTGATGGTGAGGGCGGGGGGGGGGGGCAAACAACACAAATCTACTCACAAGGCTTTGGGCAGCCTGGGGCTATAGCTGAAGCCACAGGACTGAACCTGTAAACACATGGTTGAGAAGCAAGCTAATTAACCAAAAAACTATGCCTGCACCTATAATCTTTTATCTTTTACTGGTTCCAGTCATTTGACTGTGGCCATGCTGGGACACTGCCTTGAAAAAAATCGACCCCAGGACTTATTACTTTTTTTTAAGCCTGGTATTTATTCTATAGGTTTATTTTGCCGAACTGCTAAGTTATTGGGACATAAACAAGCAAACAATGTCATCAAGTGGTGGTGGTGGTGGGGGACACAGACACACACACACACACACACACACACACACACACATATTCTTTCAGTTTCTGCCTACCAAATCCACTCACAAGGCTTTGGTTGGCGCAAGATTATAGTGGAAGACACTTACAAAGGTGCCATACAATAGGACTGAACCTGGAACCATGTGGTTGGGAAGTGGGCTTCTTAACACAGCCACACCTGCATGCATATGTTATTGAAATTTTCTTTAGAGTACTTATAAAAATCTATACTTGCCTAAGGAGAAGCTGCCCTCAATACCCAGGGGTTTGAAACAGAAAAAAAATATAGTTTTGTTTCACAAACGTGAAAAATTTTATTTACCCATGCATTTTCACATCCAAAATTCTGTCAAACTAATGCCATAAGCAGAACTAAATACATTATAACAGTTAAATAATTGTAATTATCATTCCATTTGTAATTAGTTATACTGGAGTGGTACATAATCATTTTTATAAGAATAGTGATAAATTGTCTCTGAAGATGGACAGAAGCATGTTCTAGAATATAGCAAACAAAAACTGTTCACAAACATTTTGAAATTATTATTTTTTCTTTTTTTGTTTTGACTTAAGACAATTTATTTGAGTTATACATCATACATGATGCACACATTGACAAACTGCAAATTAAAATCCGTCGCCTCACTTGATTTATGTTTCTCTTTGTCTGTGACAGTTTTTGTGATTCATTACGAAAATTATAATGAGAAAAAAAAACAAAATAAAAAACCCCAAAGAACCCCTTCTTAATCATGTATGCTACACAGACATTCAGATAATTGTAGAGTGATTGGCAGTTATCTTGCAAAGACAATTGTTAACAGCATCAACAACAGTATGTCATATCTTGAGGTGTTTTGTTTTCTATCAGAACTGAATACCAATCAACAAGACGACAACCACCATCAGATCAGAAAATCATTTCAAACTTCTATGCAGCCCCTCACCCATCCTTAATGGCTAGCATCAACTTTAGGTGAATTTAGCTTTATTTCCTAATTGCTGAATGGTTTACGTCTATGTTGTTTGGTGTCTCTGTTTATATTCTTTGAATCCCAGAACTTATTTTTCATTAACCATTTTTTTCATTGTCCCTTAAAGAATATCTCATTGTCCATATTTGTCCAGATCAGTGGTTCTCAACCATTTTTTGTCTATGGATCTCTTTGATTCCAGTTTAACTAATAGCTATTCGATATTTTAAAAATCCTATTATATTTTTATGATTAATTATTATTAGGAATTGTATAAAAAAATTAAATTATTTTGTGTATTGTTGAAGTATAACCAATTTATTGTAGATAAATTTTAACAATAAAATCTTATGTGAACCCCCAAGGGTCATATGGACCCTGGTTGAGAACCATTGGTCTAAACTCCCCAGACATTTGATATCTGTAAGGTCCATTATATGTGATGCAAGCATATTTTATCTGGGTTCATTCACAAGGATATTTGGTCGCCCAGTTTTATTTGGGACCATTACATGATAATATGCATTGTGTGTGTGTTTTGCTGTGATAAAAACAGACCTGTGATTTTAAAGGTATTCCAGTTGTGATGTAACTATTCCTTTTTCCAGAATTAGAAGAATGGGCAATGCTGTGTGGATATTGATGATTTGGCATGGCCGACTGAACATTCAGACTGTTTAGGCAACAGTACTTTTTGGTGCTAGAACCAGACAAACACACACACAGCAAAGAAATATACACACACATATAGGGAAGGAGAGAGAGAGAGAGAGACATTACAATTTATTAATTGAACACAAATGACATAAACACTTTCCTCCTCCTCACATGCACAGAGAAATATGTTTACACACACATACATTTATATAAATATATTTATATAACAGTCACTGAACAATGATGGGAATATCATAAGAGGGATCTGTCTCTTGTGTCAGTGCGCAGCATCTGCCTTTTTTGGTTTCTGTTGCTGAAGACGAGATAACGACTCCAAAATGCATGCATCCAATGGTCTGGTCAGCAGCAAGAAATTTTCTCCGTCAAAAATACAGTGAATGGCTTTCAAATATGCCTCAAGCATATTTGAACTGATAACAAGTTTGTATTTATACACATCACTGTTTAGCACTGTCCCACTGTGTATGTGTGTGTGTGTGTGTATATATATATATATATATATATATATATATATGAGAGAGAGAGAAAGAAAAACATTGAAATGTCTGATGTCAAACAAGTCAGCATTGATTCTGTGGTTTAAATACATCCCAAATCTTCCCTTTTCATATTCAGACAGTGCTTTTACAACTATGTTATCTAATGTGTCCTTCATTTTTAAAGATGATAGAGGGAGATTACTTAACCCTTCATCCTTTCAGGGTTGATAAAATAAGTACTTCTCAAGTGTCTAAGTTTGATGTAATTGACTAAACCCCTCCCACTACAATTACTGGTCTTGTGCCAAAATTTGAAATCATTACTTTCATTATTATTATGATGTGGCAAACTAGCAGAATCATTAGTACGCTGCACAAAATGCTTAATGGCATTTCGTCCATCACAACATTCTGAGTTCAATTTCTGCTGAGGCCAACTTTGTCTTTCATATCCTTTCAGGGTCAATAAAACTCCTCGTATCACAGACTTCCTCTGCAAAATAGGGATTGCTGCAGCCCACTGGAGAAATGAGCCCTGTGAGCTGGAGTGGTTACTGCAGCAAGTGTTGCTGGCCATTCTCTGTGGCAATGCCACAGCGGTCATTATCGCAGGGCGCAGTTGTATACCCTCACTGTCCTGGGACATGTGCCACCCCCACCCCATGTCCTCCACTGCCTTGCCCCCATCTATTTTTTCTCTCTACATTTCTTTTTCGTTCTTTCTTTTCTTTGTTTTTTTTTCTATTCTACTTATTCCAAGGGATCAAGTGTATTCTTTATATTAATTTCTACCTGTTATTCATTGAACAAATAAATGTATGTATGTTTGTGATTAATTTTTAGGTAAAAAATAAAATAAGTACCAGTCAAGTACTGGGATCAATATAATTGACTAGCCCTCCTAAAAAAAAAATTTCAGGCCTTATGCCTAGAGTAGAAAGGATTATTATTATTATTCCATTCTATACTGGACACGAAGGCCTGAAATTTTGGGGCAGGGGAGTATTTTAATAGAAACTGTGAAGGCTTCAGGTAAAGAATTCATAGATAATTACACCTGTCATTTTGGAGAGATGTACCTTTCTCAATAACAATTGATAAAAAATGTCATCATTTTTCATGATGTAGATATACTACTGCTACTAGTACTAACAATAATAATCCTTTCTATACTGGGCACAAAGGCCTGAAATTTTCGGGGATGGGGATAATCAATTCAAACGGCTCCAGAACTCAACTGGTACTTATTTTATCGACCCCCGAAAGGATGAAAGACAAAGTTGACCCTGGCGGCATTCAAACTCAGAACGTAAAGTCGGAAGAATTGCCTCTAAGCATTTCTCCCAGCGTGCTAACGATTCTGCTCGCCATTGAGGTGGTGAGCTGACAGAACTGTTAGCACATCAGACAAAATGCTTAGCAGCATTTCATATGTTCAAGTTCTGAGTTCAAATTCTGCTGAAGTTGACTGAACTTTTCATTTTTTTGATGTTGATAGAATAAGTACCAATGAGTCCTGGAGTTGATGTAATTGGCTAGCCCCCTCCCCCAAAATTGTTGGCCTTGTGCCTATAATAGAAACAATTATTATTATTATTATTAGTAGTAGTAGTAATAGTAGTAACAACTATACAAACAGAAGTAGTAAAACTAGATTTGATATCTGTTGAGAGCAGAACAGCATTCATTGTTACAGTCTGTCTCTCTTTCAACCACTAACACTATCTCCAACACTAAGTCAATAACACCATCACCATAACTACAATTACTTCCAACACCACTACTACTACTACCACCACCACGACTGCTAGCATGAACAATCTTGTGACCACCACCATTACCACATCTACTAAAGAGAAGCAAAGCAATTGAAGACCTTAGTGAAGAGCATAGCCAACATCCTGTTAGTGATGATGATGTAATAGTCAGGTGGTCAATGAGAATAAAAGGAAGTGGGTAGGTTGATGATGGTGGTGGGGTGGGGGAGTAATATAATAATTATTATTACTGTAACCTTGACTGACCTACTTTAGCGCTGTGGAGTGGACCATTCCACTCAAGCTGACCTACACTCATCTGAGTCTGACATTTCACTCAAGCTAGTTCATTGAAAGTAACCTAGTGTACTATCACTACTACCACGATCATCATCATCACTACCATGATCACCATCACCACAACTACTACTGCCACTGCAACTACTACCACTACAACCACCACCACTACCACTACTACCACCACCATGATCATGATCACTATGACTACTACTACTACCACCACTACTACTACTTATAGAATATGGTAGTGGTGGTGGTGGTGGATTGCTGTTGTTCAAGTATGGGGATTCAGTTGTTTGATCCAATGAATTATCTGCTCTTGAATTAATGTGTAAGTATTCCACAGACACATGTACCCTTAACATAATTATTCTTAGGTAGAATCAATATGATAGAATGTGTGACAAGGCTATAACTTTTCAATTATAGGTACAACCCACCCAGCAAGAAAATGTTAAAATAATGATGATGAGTCTCATCAATTTCAATTAAATTTTTGTAATTAATTTTAAATTTATAACTTTAATTAAATTTGTGTAACTATCATTAAGCCACTCAGTATACTAGTAAAAACTTGCTTCAAGTAAAAAAGCTGCCACATTTGATGGCACAAATTTCTATGTGCATGCATACATATATACATACATATGTATATATGTATATACATCTTTATGGCCCGCCGTTTATTATTGAGTAGAATGTACTAGTATTATATTTATGAATTATTGATTTTGGCTTTTTGGCTGAGATGAAAGTGAGGTATTTTTTTTTATTTTAATAGAAACTGTGAAGGCTTCAGGTAAAGAATTCATAAATAATTACACCTGTCATTTTGGAGAGATGTACCTTTCTCAATAATAATTAATAAAAATGTCATCATTTTTCATGATGTAGATATACTACTGCTACTAGTACTAACAATAATAATCCCTTCTATACTGAGCACAAAGGCCTGAAATTTTCGGGGATGGGGATAATCGATTCAATCAGCCCCAGAACTCAACTGGTACTTATTTTATCGACCCCCGAAAGGATGAAAAGCAAAGTTTACCCCGACGGCATTCAAACTCAGAACGTAAAGTCAGAAGAAATGCCACTAAGCATTTTTCCCGGAGTGCTAACGATTCTGCCAGCTCGCCGTCTTAGATTATAATAATAATAAGAATGATAATATGCCTTGATACAATACCAGGCAGTGGCTCTCATGACTTCTGATCTTAACTGAATGGAAGTGTTATCATGTCTATGTTTTGTCTTGGTTTAAAAGATGGGCTACAGCAAATATTCTGCTCAACACCACAGATTTGCTTATAGAGACCATAACCATTTGAGCATGTCCCTTAGTGACTGATGATATGTGCATCTCTGATCATGAGCAGGTGTAGTGGGGGAGCATCATAACAATGTGTTGAAAGGATTCTTTGAGATTTGAATAATTCGCCCCTCTCTGGAAACATGGGTGTTTTGTTCATCATCCTTAAACAAACATTATTCAGGAACATTTGGAGATAGAATATTTGGGCTGGTTATGACTTGTTTAAATGCTAAAGGGTTAAAATAGGGAGTTTGTGTCATAGAAGAGCAGTCGCAATAAAGTTGACATCAAATGAGTTAACTGCACAGCCAATATATCTGTCTGTGTCATATACTTGAAAACAGTTCAAGATTTTACCAAAAATACTGATGCTCTTATATATATATACAGTATGAGGGGTTGAGTACTTAGGAATCTCATCAACAATGTTTCAAAAAATGCTTGTAGGGACACCGTATTTTGTTATGCACCCATAATATACTATAAAGTATATTAAATGTTTTATAAGTCAATCCTGTGTCCAGTTGTGTTAGCAGTGCTCTCAGATCAATTTTTAAGGTTATCTCTACAGATATTCTATAGAAATTATAGCCAGCACTGAATTGTTACGACATTTCGTATACGAATATATCTGTAGCGGAGTCAGAGAAGCTGTGTTACACAAGCGTGCTATGACAATCCCAGCCAATCAGGGTAGGGCACATAGTAATCCAAAAGGTATTTCTCTGTCTTTAAAAAGGATTAGAGATAACAAAGTTTAGTTATAGACAGCAGACACTGAACAGTGAGCATCACTTGTTGGATTCTGACTCAACCCCTCAGGAAACATTCAAAAGTGCGTCGTGATATTCGCTTCACCGACTTATCTGACTCCCACACACAGAATATCCTTACTCGGAATTACAGGTCAGCTAATACATACATAGAAAATAAATATAAAAGCCTTCGGATATTATATCTTATATTTCATTTAACATTGACTTTCTCTAATCTCTAAAGTAGTGACAATTTTCATTTCACTAAGTGAAGCGATTGAAAATCATCTAAAGTAAACAAAACAATCGAAGATGAAAAAAAAATATGTAATGGGTGTATATGCCATATTTTAGAAGGTCTTGCTCTTTCATCAGCACCACATCCAACCTATTAACCATCCACGATTTCATTGCTTATATAGCCACTAAATGTAGCAGTGTTATACTATTGGATATACCAATTTATATATTAAACACAATCCTGATAGCTGGTACGTACATATTAATTACTTGTAGGGACACTGGATTTCGTTATGCAACCATCATCGATTGCTTTGTTTACTTTAGATGTATTCATATATGTAACATCATAACAATTCAGTGCTGTCCATAATTTCTATAGAATATCAGTAGAGATAGCCCTATATATATATATATATATATAGGCGCGGCGTGGCTGTGTGGTAAGAAGCTTGCTTCCCAACCACATGGTTCTGGGT
>JAOPUL010000002.1:39424923-39441718 GCA_027564515.1 Octopus rubescens | reverse complement strand
CTTGCCCAAGGTGCCACGCAATGGGACTGAACTCGGAACCATGTGGTTGGGAAGCAAGCTTCTTACCACACAGCCACGCCTGTTTTCTTTTTCTTTCCCCCCCTCTTCCTTATCTTTATCTCGTTTCCCCTACCCCCACTCTTACTCTCCTACCCCCACTCTTACTCTCCTCTCTATTTCTTTCTCTCATAATTCTCTCTAGTCTCCTTCTCTTGCTTGTTTTCTTGAATTTTTTTTCCCTCGGTAGTTTGAACTTTCTCCCTAGTTCCCCGCCCCTCCTCATCCTCATGGCTTGTGATTTTCAACTGGGATCCATGTGACCCTTGAGTTATGTTCAATAAATTGCTTATATTTTTACAATACACAAATTGTTTTAACAATTTTAAAAATTAAATTCCTAATAATATTTAATTATAAAAATATAAGTCATTTTTGTCTAAAATATCCTATCAGGATCCACTTAAGCTTGTGGGCAATGTGCTATTATAGTTGGATGCCCTGTTGTTGACCATCCCTCAACTGTGGAGTGAGAGTGGAGTTTTAAAGTTTATAACTTAGAAGTCCATCATGGCTCAATCCTCAGTCCTTTCTTATTCATTATGGACCTACAGTCCATCATTGGGGAGTTTAGACTCACTGTCCATAGGAACTCAACTCCTATATACTGATAATCTAGTTAGTTCTCAAAGCTGAATCTATAGAGGGATTAGAGGGGAAATTTCAGGCATGGAAGTTAAACCTAGAATTGAGGGATCTTAAGGTAAAGATGGAGGTTTTAGTAAGTGGGAAAGAAGACAAAACCCTGGTGTCTTCAGGAAAATGGTCTTGATCAATATGCAGAAAAAGGAATAGGTCTAAACTCAATACACTGTACCGAATGTAAGCTATGGACACACAAGTGATGTAGTGGAATCAGAACCAGATTAATAGAAAACATAAGCTTTGTATGTGATAGATGCAATGGAGCAGTACATATGAGTACACCAGAAATGCTTAGAAAGTCTACTAGAAGTAATTGATAGTTTTGTCACCTAGGAAATGTAATTGTCAAGGGAGGTGATTTCTCTGAAAATATAAAAGCCAGAGTGAGAACGGACTGGAGAAAGGAGTTACTACCACTGCTGGTGACATAGGTCTTTTCTTTCAGAATGAAAAAGAATTGTATGATACTTGTGTTAGGACTGTGCTGCTGCATGGTAGTGAGACATGAGCCTTGAATGAAGAAGACATGAGAAGACGGGAAAGATATGAAGTGAGAATGCTCTGTTGGATGGGAAATGTAAGTGTGCATGATTGACATAGTACAAATGTGCAAGAAAGAAAGTCTGATATGAACTTTGTCAAACCATTCAACCCATCCCAGCATGGAACCTGGACGTTAAATGATGAGGATATTGCTTATTTTTATTGTGTATAACAAAATTATGAATAATACATTTTTCCAAGACACTCAAACATTCGATTGTGCTTTTGAAAATCTGTTTGGAAAACATTGGTCTAGTCTATTTAATTGCTTCTTCTGACTCAGTACATTGCTTAACTTGTTTGTCTGTCTTCAACTTTGTTCATTGTCTGCCTCTAACTTTCAGAAAATTTGGAGTTGATGCCCAGAACGTTCAAAAGAAAGTGATATCAGAATCCACAAGGTCCAAATCACATTCTGTAACGAAAAACAAGCTCTCTTGCCACAACAATAACTCTGTATCGAAATGTACGGAGCTGTCGGAAAATGGGGAGCTGATTTTACGAACTGACAATTTGTATTATGTCTCTTACTATGAACCACCTCCTCCCACAGAACGAGTGATAGTTAACTTACGACACACCAACGATGAAATATGTCCTGATGGTACAAAAGGTAAGCTGTACGGTAGATTGGGATGTGGTTGCCAAAGACGTGCGTCTTTTTTTTTTTTTTACATTGTTTACTTGATATTTTATTTACCATACTGGATGTTAAATAAGATGCACTTGTTTTTCAAAAAAAAAATCACATTGGTTCTATATGCAAAATTGCTTTCATTATTACATACTTTCATGCACTAAAAAAAATTTTTTTCATGAATATACACTGTTGAAATTCGGGTGTATGTTTTATGCCATCAAATATGGTATTTTAAATACACCTGCATCCATATGTGCAAGTGGCAGAAAGATCTGGAGATTCTTTGTGTGTGTGTGTGTGTGTGTTTGAGAGAGAGAAAGAGAGAGCAGGGATGAAGGTTGAATTTGTTTATTGTTTAGGTTTGTTGGTCAACGTTTTGCAAGAGATACAAAAGTAGTGAGATGAATGGTGATTGGATGAGTGTTAGGGTTTCATGGGGATTGTAGAAAGTAACAAGGGTAGAGGTGCAACAAAAACAAACTACTTAGGCTTCACAAATGATGTGATGTAAGATTTTTTTTTTTCACATCCGTTTTTCCTTTCTGCTTGAGTGGTACGATTTACTTACTGGAGTGTAACAATTTTTTTTTTTTTTAAAGTTCTTGTGCTAAACCCAATCAAACTTGCATTAGGATTGGAGTTCATTTTCTTGCCAACACAAGCGTTCTAGTAGAAACATAGTTATGTGCCTTGTCTAGGAACATAACAATGTTTTGTGGCAACAAAACTCTTGTAAATAGCTTTTATTCACTGCCAGTGAAATATTTCCAAGCAAAGCCATTCTGTTTATCGGTGATTTCTGAACACATCTAAGCCTTTCTGTAAAACCATTGACAAGCTGAACCACGTTCTGTAAAATAGTCAGAAAAAAATATTACCCAATGATATTAACAGATAAAAACATAAAGGACATTTTTCTTTACATGTGTGGTCAAGTGTTTGTTTGTGTTTTTCATACCATTAACTACAAAAAGCCCCAATATCTGAAAGATATGACTATTGTATCTACATATGTGTGTGTGTGTGTGAATAGTATTATTTCCATATTTTGTCGATGTTTGAATACATTTTACACTACAAACTATTATAGTTACGAAGATCTAAAATATATTGTTTCCATATGCATGTTGTGATGAATGTATTTATATAGTGGTTAGTAATATAAGATACATTCAATACTACTACTACAGGCACCAAAATCTGAAAGACATATGTGTTTACATTTACTTATATATGTGTGACTGTATTTTTGTACATATTGTGCTCAGAATTTGGAGAATGTTTTATATATATATAATATTATTATAAGCGATAATAGCTGAAATTGTGTTGCCTTGTCCCTTAGTGCATGTGAGTGAACATATTTTTCCTCACATATGTGATCAGTACTTATCTCTCTACTGGAGCCACTAATTTATGAAAGACGTTTTGTTATGTACATATGTATGTGTGTCACTGATTTTGTTTCATCTAGAACTTAGAACTCAGCCATTGTATGTTTGACTGAGTTTTTGACTACTGGATGGATATTCTAACAACTTGCTAAAGAAAGAATAAAAATATTGACTGACGAATGAGAAATGTGAATTTGCTGATATCAATAGATACTGAGATCACTGGACTGTCAATCAATCAAACGGAATCACCGTAAACCTCCAGTCGATTCACGTTAGTCATTTTTAGTCAAAATTATTGATGATGGAATCAGCCGCGTAATAGAACAAGGGAGGTAACCGTGTTTCAGCTGACACAAAATGGCTGACATCACACTTTTTTTTTGTTTACCAGTGTGTGTGTTGATCTGGATGTGTTGAAATCTCTGAGGCAATACAACTATGTGTGAGATTTAAGAAGGTATAATAAATATAATGTTAATGATGTCTGTGTCCTTGCTGCTGTGAATTATTATTAATGTTGCTGTTTAAATGTGAAGCTGTAATCTAAACTAGTCAAACTTGTTTCTTTTAGTAGAAATTCCACATTGGCGGTTACGGACAGTTGCCAATTGTTACACTTTAGAAGGGACAGAAGTAAGTTTATTTCTTTCTTCATCTCTCTCTCTCTTTCTCTCTTTCTCTCTTTCTCTCTCTCTCTTTCTCTCTGTCTCTGTTCAAAATCCTGCTGGGGGTTCAACTAACCATAGCAGTAAAGTAAGAAAGTACCAGACATCTGCTGGTGCTTGTTCCATCAACTATACTCCTTGCATATAATATTGTAGCTTTGTACTTGTCTGATAAAATCATTATACATTATTAATCCCAGTAAGACCATTTCTTGTTTATAATCCACCTTTTGCTTTAATCCCAGCATAGTCACCCTTCATAAGGTTTCCTCACTTGTAGTTAAGCCCCACCCACCATTGGACCACACGAAGCCAGTTTGTAACCAAGGCTCTGTTGTTTTCTTTTACAGAATTTAGAAGATGAAGTATTTACTAAACGTCATCAAAAACCTGAACATGAAGAGAAACGGAGAAAACGGTAAAGAGTTCTTTTGACAGAGATGTCTTGTATTGTTTTTTGTTGTTTAGCCTCATCTCAACTCTGATCAAGCAGATCTACAGTCACTGCAGATGTGGCCATCCCATCTTTTTGTTAAATATTTTGTGTCTAGACTTACTGTATTTGATGGCATAAAAGATACACTTTTTCCTTTTTTTTTTTTCTTCTCAAAAAATCACTCTGGGTCCTATTTGTGAAGTTTGGCCTATATTACATGCTTCAATGTACTGAGAATCTCTTTTTCTGAATATGTGCTGCTAAAATTGAGGTCCACCTTAATATGCCCGTGCGTCTTTTATGCCAGCAAGTATGGTACATTAGTCAATGTATCTTTTGGAATGATACTGAGAAAAATTGAAATGAACCTGCAATAATTGTAAAGCTACAATTGCTCCAATAATTGTGCACGTTTATAAAATTTGTATGTAAAGCCCCTGTTAATCTCAGACAGTCGTAGACAAACTGTGGGCCACATGCGATCCACAGGACTTTCTGAATGCATATGCATGGGCAAAATTCTTTTGTGAAGAAGTGTAGCAGTTGTCGAAGCATGCAGGTCTTGCCTTTCCATGCCCCCCATGTTTATTCAAGTGAAAAACTCTTCATTTGGGCCGATACACTTTAGTGCCAATGTTGTCAAAGAGATTCCTGTCAGAACACAAACAACTGAGACAGATACTGTAAGGCATCTCGCTGTCCACCACCTTCAATTGGTACGTTGTTTATTTACCCCAGGAGTTTGAAAGGCAGAGTTAAACTTGGTGAGCTTTGAACCCAAAGTGGTTAAGAACTTGCTTCGTAACCATGTGGTTCCTCACTGTGCAACACCTTAGACAAGTGTATTTTCCTATTATGGACAGCCCAATTTTTATTTACTAAATAATTAGTAAATAAACTGTTGCACCCATGGGACATTGAAATAACTGATAGGTGGACTTTTAGAATGGCTATCACTACCTGATGGAAAATGAAAAGAATTGTTCCTTCTGTGAAATTATTTTCCAAAACATGTAATTTTTTTATATTTTTGCCCTCCAATTCCAGTATATTTTTACTGGTACTTTCCTCCCTGAGAAAAGGAGGATAAAGATCCTTCCGAGTCATATAGACTCAGAGCTGATTTCCCAGTTTACGTGGTGCAGATATAGCCTCCTAGACGGGACGCCGGTCCGTCGCAGGATTACTCATTTTTGCCAGCTGAGTGAACTGGATCAACGTGGAATGAAGTGTTTTGCTCAAGGACACAATGTGTCGCCCAATCTAGGAATTGAAATCACTATCTTATGATCATGAATCTAACACCCTAACCACTAAGCCACATGCCTCCATGAGGTAATGATAGCTGTTTTAAAACTCCACTGATCATCTACTACACCTGTGTTTTGCAACCAGATGCTAACCCTTACCTGTTTTCCAAGTAATACCAGTTTCATTTCAATGTTTATCTATATGTTTTATCTCTTTATGCATCACAGGTGGGACCTTCAACGGATGCGAGAACAGAAAATGTATGAAAAATTACGAGAGAAAGAGAAACCAGATTCAAAAGACTCCAAAGATGGCGATAATTTCTTAACGTCTTTTTATCCTTCATTAGAAGACAGTAAGTTGCTTATATACTTTCTATTCTTGCTAAACCCTTCAACATCCAGATTAGAGTAATCAAATGTAATGCTTATTTATTCACATTGTTTTGAATTAATCATGGATTATCTCATAGCTTCAAGATTTTGTTGATCTGATTGTTAATTTTTAGAATCACATTGTAGAGTAGGTGAGAGAAGCCAGATCTGGCCGGTTTAAATGCTAAAGGATTAACCTTTTCTTTTTACCATATTTCTGTTGAAATACTCTGCCTTTGTTTTAATTAATTTTGAAAATAATGAAGAATTGAATAAAATAACTTTGTCATTTTATGCTGGTGTTTGGAACATAAATTAATACGTAATTTAATTGAAGGTTTTCAATTAGACGACTTAAACAGGAAATTTGTGTCATAGAACCAGGTATGGTTTCAGGTGGTTGGGTGGGTAGCCAATGGTTTAAAACTGGAATTGGGAATATGGTTTGAAGTATTTGCTTGAATGAGTAGGTGTCTCCCAAAGAACTACTTTTTCAGCTACATCACACTTGCATTAAAATGTGAACAATACTATATATTTCCTCATGCTGTGGTTTCTAAAATGGCTACTTTAGCTCCAAGTCAGCCTTCATCAAAGAAACTCAGTCAAAGGCATTCTATTTGTGACTATCCCATCCTTCTTTCCAGCGATAACCAATGTGTTCTTTACTAAGATGGTGAGCAGTGATTTAAGGGAATGTTGCTGCTGTTTCTAGTGGGTTAGGCAACCATGTAAAAGGTCCTTTGTCAACCCATTCATAAGATAGATTAGTCTGTGCTGATAGCAAGATTTCGGCCAACAACCACTGCAGTTAATAATCAGGTGGTGCTTTGTCTCCACCAACTCTACCTCTGGCTTAATTGTCAGGCATAACTGATACACAATAATCATTTCTCACATTTGAATGCACACAGTGCAATAAATATTGACTGGATGCGAGAGATGTTGGTTAAAAAGTTTGCTTTGTAACCACATGGTTTCAGGTTCAGTCCCACTGCATGGCACCTTGGGCAAGTGTCTTCTATTTTAGCCCCTGGCTAACTAATGCTTTGGGAATGAATTTGGTAGTAGAAACTATGAAAGCCTATCATTTATATATATATATATATCATCATTTAGCAAGAGCTTTGACCATGCTGGGGCACCACACACACACACTGTGTGTGTGACTTTTGTGTGTCGCTACCACCCTACTTGACAACTGGGGTCGATTTGTTCAACTAAACTCTTCGAGGCATTGCCCCAACATGACTGAGACAAGTAAAACATAAATTAAACCCTAGTATGGAGCTGGTACCACTATGCCTTTCATTTCTCCTGTCACCCTCCCTGGAGAATAATGACAAAGTTGGGGGGAGTGGAAATTAAAGTAAGGACATGTATTAGAAATAAAGAATATTATAGCCCTGGGGCCAGCCAAAGCCTTGTGAGTGGATTTGGTAGATGGAAACTGAAAGAAGCCTGTTGTGTGTGTGTTTGTCCCCCACCACCACTTGACATCCGGTATTTACATCTCCATAACTTACCAGTTCAGCAAAAGAGATTGATAGAATAAGAACCAGATTTTGAAATTTAAAAAAAAGGGAAGTACTGTGGTCGATTCATTTGACAAAAAATTCTTGAAGGTGGTGCCCCAGCATGGCCACAGTCTGATGGCTGAAACAAGTAAAAGATGAAATGTAAGCCTAATATCACTGTCTTTTCTCTCTCTTTCTCTCTAGTCACACATTTAGAGATTGCAGACAAAGTACCAGTAACTGCCTTTGGTCAACCAATTCCTTATATAAAGCCTTCGTAAGTAACTTGATCTGTTTTGGATTTTCTCTTATTTTATATTTCAGTGTGTGTGTGTGAATGAGTAGTCATCATTCGGTGATTTTAAACAGTAGTGCAGGCATGGCTGATTGGTAAGATGCTTGTTTCTCAACTATATGGTCCTGAGTTCAGTCCCATTGCATGGCAGCCTCAGGCCGGCCAAAGCCTTGTGAGTGGATTTGGTAGACGGAAACTGAAAGAATCCCATTGTGTGTTTGTGTTTTCCCCCACCAACGCATGACAACTGGTATTGGTGTGTTTACGTCACCATAACTTAGCGGTTCAGCAAAAGGGAATTTTTAAAAAAACAAGTACTGAGGTTGATTCCTTTGACTAAGCATTTCTTCCAAGTGGTGCCCCAGCATGGCCGAAAGCTAATGACTGAAACAAGTAAAAAGGAAACCAAGGAATGGCTTCAATACCACAAGTCATTTATTTACTGTCCATCATGAAAGTATGTCTGGACTTGTGTAATCTTTGTAAGCAATTAAACATGGCTCTGATGTTTGATAAACTGAAAGATTATCATCTCACTTGGAAACAGGAGGAGGCTGTCAACAAGTTGCCCCAAACACAGGCAGTAGTTCTGGGGTGTTGACTCATAACACAGATAGTGGTTGGCTAAATGTCTTGTGTTTGGGTTTGGTAGAAGGAACTGAAAGAAGGGTTAGCAACAGGAAGAGCATCTGGCCACACCAAATTGGCTTCTGTAAGCTCTGTCCGACCCATGCAAGAATGGTAAAGTGGATGTTAATAATGACGATGATGATGATGACATCAATCCCTTCACAGAATATACGTCTGTTCAATTCCAACTGTAGCACATTTCTATGAATATACATGATGTATGTAATACTTTGGGGATGGTTAACAAATTGGTAAACATATAAGTTGCAGGCATGGCTATGTGGTAAAGTGTGCTTCCCAACCACATAGTTTCAGGTTCAGTCCCACTGTGTGGCAACTTGGGAAAGCGTTTTCATCTATGGCCCTGGATTGACCAAAGCTTTGTGTAGGTGGAAAGTGAAAGCCTGTCGTATGCTGTCATCATCATTTAATGTCCATTTTCCATGCTGGCATGGGTTGGATGGTTTGACAGGAGCTGGCAAGGCCAGAGAGCTGCATCAGGCTCCAGTTGTCTGTTTTGGCATGGTTTCTACAGTTGGATGCCCTTCTTAATGCCTACCACCTTGCAGAGTGTACTAGGTATTTTTTATGTGTGTGTGTGTTACAGTCTCCTTGCTTTGACATTACATGATAGTTGTAAGCGAGTGTCACTGTCATGCAAGCAGTGTCCTTTGTTTCCAATCTTCCAAACCATGTCTGGTCATGGGGAAATATTACCTTACTTGGAAACAATTATGGGTTAACGATAGGAAGGGCATTTGGTCATAGAAAATCCACCTTAACAAATTCCGTCCAACCCATGCAAGCATGAAAAAGTGGATGTTAAAACGATGATGTTGATGATTTTTAACTGGTTCTTTATTACTTTTTTAAATGAAACTTTGTGGATTGTTAATCATGGTTTTGTCTTTCTTTGCAGTGACTTTGAATTACCCTGGGAACTGGGAGAGTGGCCCAGCTCATCTAGTTCGAATGTGGATGATAACAACAGGCAGCTGAAACATCGACGGATGAAACGAAAGTGATTCCTGTCTTGCGAGCGCACACACACTCACACACACACACACACACACTCTCTCTCTCTCTCTTTCACATACATATATCCACATAGAAATACAAGTGTGTGTGGGTGTATGTGCATGTGTATATATATACACATGCACATACGTCCGTATTTATATATACACACAAGGGTGTGTGTATATATCTATAAATACACACACACACACATATATCACATACAATTACTAACTGTGCATATGCACTCCTACCGATAATATACAATAGAACTCCTTTTCTTCCCCCTCCCCTCTCTTACATCCACATTTCTCCCTTCCCACCATTCAATCATGTGTATGTGACATATGCATTCATTAACCATAACTACAAGGCAAAAAATACTGTGTGTGTGTGTGCATATATATGTATATATATATATTTACATATATGTATTTATGTGTATATATTTACATATGTATGTATGTATATATATAAATTTATGTGTATATATTTACACACATATATAAAATTTGTGTACATATTTACACACGCATATATATTATATATATAAAATTTGTGTATATATTTACATATATATAAATTTGTGTATATATTTGCATATATATATATATTTAAATTTATGCATATATATTTACATATATGTATATATAATTATGTATATATAATTATGTATAAATTTATGCATATATATTTACATATATGAATATATAAATTGATGTGTATATATTTACATATATGTATATATAATTATATATTAATATATATATATATATATAATGTATGTATATATAGTGAAGACTACAGAAAAAAAAAACATCCATCCTGACTATATTTTTAAGTAGAAAAAAAAAATTGAAATAAAGATGCAATGATTTGAAAATGAAAAATATGTTTAAAAAAAAACTATCAAAACTGTTAATTAATGAATTGGAAAGGAGTATTAAACAATTTTTAAAAAATAGTTTAATGGCTAGCATGTGTGTATGTGTGAATGTCTGCCAACTGTGATCTTTATATATCTTTTCTACCTTGTTTTGTATTTACCTGCTATGAAGTTAATCTTGTATATTCTTTAACTCTTTAGCATTTAATTCAGCCATATCCGGCCCAAATATTCTACCTGTTTTATGTTAAAATTGATTAGGTCCAACCTCTCACACCTACCCTACAATTGTCATTCTAAAAATATACAAACACACCATTGAAATCTTGAAGTTACAAGATAATGTGTGATTAATGGAAAACAATGTGAATAAATGAGCCTTACATTTGACAAAGAAATCTGAATGCTAAAGAGTTAAGGAAAAACTGTATCTCTCAGGTTTTAGGGGTTTTTCCCACTGTTAATACAATATGAAAAGGAATTACAGCTGGAGAAGGGAGTTTTCTACATCTATTCTCTCTCTCTCTCTCTCTCGCTCATTGTATTCAGCAAGCAACATGGTTCATGATTCATTGGTACTGATATGTATGGTGTGTGTACCATATTTGATGGTATAAAAGATGTACATATCAGACACACCTCAATTCCAGCTGTGTATATTCGGGAAAAAGTGAGCATCAACAAAATTGCTGAATGGGAGGCCCAACTTTGCACATAGGACCCAAGGTGATTTTTTTTTTTTGTTTTTTTTTGAGAAATATTTTTGGGACAAAAAGTGCATCTTATATGCAAATCAAATCCTGTAATGGTTTGCATGGAAACCAGACATTAAATGATGATATTTGTGTGAGGGCACATGGCCTACTGGTTAGGTGTGTTGCACTCTTGAGCAAAACACTTCATTTTCCATTGCTCCAGTCCACTCGGCTGTAAATGAGTAACCCTGTGATGGATTAGCCTTCAGATCAGGAGGAATATTGGCCTGCATGCCTAGCCAGTTGTGACCAGCAATGTATAACATCTGATAGTCTGGTCAATACCATATGTATAGGTTTGTATATATATTATTATCATTGGATGAAGTTTGCTTGGGTTCACATGACTCTAATCCTTCTGCACTCGTTTCTCTCTTGCATGGCATATGATGACTGTTGTTCTCAGGCACATTGAATGTTGTCTGTTAATTTATCAACATCCATCTTTGCAAGGCAACCATGAGTCATGTGTCCAATGTAGGGTGTCTCTAATCAGCTCATCTTTAGTCTTCCACCAGTGTTCGGCTAAGCTACTTAATTCTTCTCTACCAGTGTCTGGTTCTTGAGGCCCCTGACCAAAGACATATTGTATTATAGAGTGGGGAGGGGCAGGACATAATCGAAATGGTGTTAGGCATGCATGTGCAGGAATATCTCCATCGTTTCAAATCTTAACCAAGACATATGGAAGAGCCATAAAGCAACATAAATTCAGCAAATGCATAGAAGTTTCTTTGCAGACTGACTCTGTTGGTATTATGTTACTACTGAAGGTTGTTTTCTTTAATTGATTATATTATCTCAGTTGGTTAAAGTGTTTCAACACTTACTGGCCACCATTGCAACTGACACTGATGAATAAGAGTGGGAATTATTTAGAACCTATACACAGAAATGCCATCTCAATTTTTGTGTAGTTTGTAGTATTGCTGTAAAGTTATACTCACAATCTTATGAAAAGGGGAACAACCTCCGGATATAGATGTAAACTTTGATATTACTGGGACAGCATGTAAATTGGCTTACAACTATATATACATCATCAGTTTTCCATGCTGGACAGTTTGACAGAAGTTAGCAAGATGGGTAGCTGCAGATGGATGCCCTTCCTAACACTAACCACTTTACAGAGTGTACAGGGATCTTTTCATGTGGCACCAGTACCCGTGAGGGTCACCAAGTATGTCTCCTCTTACTTACTACAGAGGAGATACTGGGCTATATGTATAATTTCTTAGCTCCCTGTCTGTCTGTCTGGAGCCAAGGTGGAACAACTACTGTTCTGGTGATGCTTATTATGTGCCTCATCCCCTTGTTGGCAGAAGAGGAAGAAAAGGTTTTAAGAATGCCCCTTCCCCCCCTTCTCATTCAGAATTAGTTGCAACATCAGCCATTAGATATACATTTTTCTTTGATCTTTAGCGAATTTCTTTCTTCAACCATCATTTAACGTCTGTTTTCCATGCTGGCATGGGTTTGACAGGATATAGTGAGCCCTAGAGCCTCATCAAGCTCCAATGTCAGTTTTGGTTTGGTTTCCACAGCTGGAGGCCTTTGCTAATAACCACTTTACAGTGTGTACTAGGTGCTTCTTAAGTGGCACTGGTGAGTTAGAATTTGGTTGCATTAATCAGACAGTTCAGTGGTATCTCTATGTACCAGTGATTCTGGGTGGCATTTATTTCTAGTTATGCATCATGGCCCTGTAGTTATGAAGCTTGTTTTCCCTCAGTAGTGTTGGTGCTACACACAAAAAAAGTACCCAGTACACTGCAAAGTAGTTGGCATTAGAAACTATGCTAAAACAGACAGTCCTCTGGCTTGGTAGTTCTTGTCAAATGAAGATGCAGGCAATGTAAATATACACTTACAAATATATATATGCACACACAGGCTTCCATACAGTTTTCATGTACCAATTCTGTTCACAAGGCATTGGTCAGTCTAAGACTGTAGTACAAGACACTTTGCCTCAGGTGTCACAATGTGACAGAATGCTAAACCAGCTGGTTACAAAGTAAACCTCATGTCTACAGATTGTTGTGAGGAAAATAACTCTAATCCTAAAAGAAAACATTCCTAGTACAACAATGCTTGAAGATGGAATCAAAGAGCAATGGTTTTATGTTCCTCTGTTGTTGCCTATTCAATTTATGATAAAGACTAGAACTCTACAAAATATCTTTTACTTGATTCAGTCATTAGACTGCAACCATGCTGGAGCACTACCTTGAAGAATGTTTAGTCGAACGAATTGACCAATTTTTTTTCTTTTTAAAGCTTGGTACTTATTCTATTGGTCTCTTTGCCGAACCACTAAGTTATGAGGACATAAACACATCCAAGAATATATAAAACAGGCTTCTTTCAGTTTCCGTCTACCAAATCTACTACTGACAAGGCTTTGGTCAGCCCGAAGGTGCCAAAGTGGGACTGAACCCAGACCCATGTGGTTGGAAAGCAAGCTTCTTGCCTCACTTATGCCAATGGTGACCAAGTTGTGTTGATACAATATCAAAACTGAACACTTGAGAAATAGAAATATTTGTCTTCAACCCTGCAAGTTGAGAGGATCTGGAGAATAACTATGGCTATCCTTCTATAAGGTCATTTACCTCCTCATTGCACCTATTTACAGATACTTGAACTGAATCAGAAAGAGATGAATTTGAAGTGACAATTTGATTTACAACTACATTGGTCAACAGTGATTCCAAATATGATTTTAGTTGCTTCAAATAAGACAAGCAACAAAACTGGCAGAAAACAAAAAAAAAAAAAAATGAATTGAGAGAAGAAGGAAACTGAGACTTTTTTTAATTCAGATTTGTTTGATTTTTTTAGGGTTTTTTTTTTTGTTTGTCTTTTTCTTTGCAAAATATGAAAGGAAGGTGAGGGTGTTGTGAAGTATATTACAATATAATGCAAGCCATTTATGGCGTTGCCAAAGGTAAAAATTATGGGTTATGTTACAGAACAGAAAAATTGATGATGGTTATGATGATGATGATGAAACTGATAAAGCTTTAATATTTTTACAGCTTTGACAACAACCACAAGAGCAAAAACAATTTAGTTTTGATTGTCCTTAAAGTTTAAGTGAGTAACTTCTTCTTTAGAATTTCATACACCATCAGTTTCCGGAAGGTTGGCATGTCAGCCTAGAATGAAAGAAAAAGAATAGAGATCATCATCATCATTTAATGTGGTGGTTCTCAACCATTTTTTACTCTATCGGACCCCCTCCCCCCTAGCCATTTAATGTTTAAAAAATCCTATTATATTTTTATAATTAAATATTAGAAATTGTATTTTTAAAAATTGTTAAAATATTTTGTACATTGTAAAAGTATAATTGATTTATTGCAGATAGATTTTAACAAAATCTTACATGGATCCCGGTTGAGAACCACTGATTTAACGAAGGTTCTATCTGGCACTCTAATGACTCATCCACATGTAAATAGGCACCAAGATGTAGTGTGGTTGAATGGTTAAGGAAACCTGTCAATTACATAAACATCTTGGTAACCTCATTAGTGCCAGTGTCATATAAAAAGCACCCAGTGCACTCTCTGTAAAGTGGTTGCTGTTAGGAAGGGAATCCAGCTGTAGAAAGCAGGCATTGTAGCACAAAGCAGCCTTGCTGCTCACCAGATTCTGTCAAATCGTTGAACCAATGTCAGTAGTTTATGGATGGCCATGTTTGTTGTTTAACTCTCCAGGTCAGTTCTGATCCAGCAAACAACCCAATCATGACCATCCCCTCTTTTATTCAGGCATAGGACCACAGTCTATATATATAGAATACTAGTTGAGGAAAGTTTGGTTGTTAGTTCTAGCAACCTTGTAGCACTCATTGGCAAGGGCTTCAGTCAAAAGTACAATCACCACCCCCAATATATTAGAAGTATTCATCTCATAAAACCCCACCACATCAAGCAGAAAATAGAGAGCAAAACAGATCAGAGCTAATTTCCAAACCTATCTCTTTATGCGCCATGCCTAGTGTTGGCCATCAAGGACCACCTCCCATTCCTGTTCCACAGACACTTTAGCACATTACTGAGTCAATCTTTCTGAAGCCAACTGCTAAGGCCATTTAGTATTGTCTTTTCAGTTTCCCAAGTTCATAGTTTTAAATATTTGGGAATCATCATTACATCAGGTAGGAAAAAACATTAAGAAATTAAAGTCAATGGTTGGGACAAGTCAAAGTTACTTTTGGTGAGATGAAATCTAAACTGTCAATAGGAGTAAAAAGAGCCCCGGGGTCATACACATAGAACCCATACAGTGTGACCAAGAACAACAACAGAGAAGTGCAAGCGGTTATCAGAATGCAAAGAGCCAGATGAAATACAAAGCATTTTGTCTGATGCTTTAGCAATAATCATAAAAATAATATTAAATCTTTTTAATGATGGAACTCAAAGTAAATAAAAATAGAAATAATAGTGGGTAAATGTTGGGTTACAAACTTATTTGGATGGGAAAAAATCAAAAGGCCGAGACTCAAACCCACATCTTTAATCTCTTTAGCATTTTTAAACCCATCATATCCAGCCCAAATATGTTTTATATTCAAACTGGCCATATTTAGCCTCTCATACCTAACTTACACTGACATTCTAAAAATAAACAATCACTTCAAAGCTTTAGCATTCAAACTGGCCCTATCCAGGCCCAAATATTTTACCTCTTTTATATTGAAACCAACAAGATAAGCCTCTTACACCTACAATGTAATTCTAAAAACATAGTCATATCATTGAAATCTCAATGCTACAAGATAACGTATGATTAATTTAAAACAATGTGAATAAATAAGCATTACATTGGACAGAGTAATCTGAGTGTTAAAGGATTCCGTTGGTACAATGATAGAATGTCGTCATGTTGACAGATGATATGGTTCAGGTACCACGAGAAGCCTTTGACTTTTTTCCAATCAGTGTTTTTTTTTTAACCCAATATTTACACACTTATTTTGTTTTCTTCACTTATGAGTTCCACAGTTAAAAATGATTTATTTTATGTCTTTCAAAGTTTCTAAATTCTTAATGACATATACAATGGCAGGACTCGAAATAGATAAAGCTATAGACAATAGCATGTAAACATTAGGTTAAAAACCCCATGGATGACAAAAAAAAAAAAAAGAATCAAAGCCCACCCATGGGTAGCCTTCAGCTTTTTTTTTTTTCCATTCAAGGATTTTTTTAAAGCAATATTTACAATTTACAGCTTTATCTATTTTGAGTTTCAATGATTTATTTCGTGTCTCTCAAAGTTTCTAAATCTTTATGACATAAGAATAGTTGAGGAGGGGGGGGGTAAGCCAATTACATCGACACCAGTATTGAACTGATACTTATTTTAACCCCAAAAGGATGAAAGATAAAGTCGACCTCAGAGGAATTTGAACTCAGAAAACAAGGCCAGATGAAATGTCGCTAAGCATTTTGTCCGGCATGCTACCGATTCTGCCAGCTCGCTGCCTTATGATAATAATAATAATGGTTTCAGATTTAGGCACAAGGCCAGCCATTTCAGAGGAGGGGTTTAGTCGATTACATCGACCCCGAAAGGATGAAAAGCAAAGTCGACCCCGACGGCATTTGAACTCAGAACGTAAAGTTGGAAGAATTGCCGCTAAGCATTTCTCCCGGCGTGCTAACGATTCT
>JAOPUL010000002.1:39395201-39411505 GCA_027564515.1 Octopus rubescens | reverse complement strand
ACCTATTAGACCCCCTTCAGTCATGAATGACCATGGGTTTGCACCTAGAAAACTCCCCTCCTAGGCACATGTCCAGGCAAGGTTGTTTTGTGGAAGACTAGCAGTTGCCCATGCATACCAGTCTCCCCTCTCCAACCCCAATACAAAGTCAAGCTATTTCATCATCATCATCATCATCATATAACGTCCGTTTTCCATGCTGGCATGGGTTGGACGATTTGACAAGAGCTGGCAAGACCTGCAGCAAAACAAGGCTCCATTGTCAGTCTTGGTATGGTTTCTACAGATGGATGCCCTTCAAGGCCATAGATACTCAAATCAGTGACCAATGCAAAGTCTGGTTGACCAAACAACCCACTACTAACCCAACAGATCATGGATCCAATTTGAAGCAGCCTAGATGAAGCTATCCAATGGCTACTGATGGAACTGGCCATACCAGTAGAAACAGAGGAGCTCCGAGTATTTATCACAAAAGGCAAAGCATAAAAAGCTCAGCTGTGTCTCACAAATGAATATGACTTGGTAACTTGTACCACACTTGCTACTTGTCTTAGGTGTCAATATGGCCATGTGCAGACCTGAACACCAACTCAGCCCTCCTACTCTTAAACCCATACAGAACATCAAGAAAGAGAAAGATGATGGAACTTATTTTCAGCTGAGTAGGCTGGAACAATGTGAAGAAACTTGCTCAAGGGCACAATGTGCTGCATGGACCAGGAATTGAAACCACAACCTTATAATTGTGGGGTTAACACCCTAACAAATAGATTACAATGTCTTTGCTGCCACAAAGTACCTATTGAGAATTATATGAACTGAGCAAGCCTTGCCCAAGATTCCATAATCACCATCACCACCACCACAATTATTACTACTACACTAACATTACACCAACTACCACTACTATTACTACAACCCCCACTGCTTCTTCTCTCACTATTATTACCACAACTTTTTTCTACAACAAACACTATCAAGAAAACCCCTACAACTGCTACTAATATAATTTGGACAACCCAAGCCAACACAACAGCAAGAATTAAAAGTCTTCAACAAAACCACAGCACAATGCCAGTAAGAGAACTTGAACCAGTAACCCTGCAGTAAGTGGGTGAAGTCAACACCCCGACTCCCTATCAGCTACTAAAACCCTCCACATCCAATACAAAGCTGGTTTAAAGCAACAACATTACCTTAAATGTTCCGATGAATCTTTTGAAGATGTTTTCCCTCCAGAAGATGAATTTGTATCTTGACAAGCTGAGGAGTTCTCAAAATTATGTTCACCTGGCAAGAAAGTAAACCCCCAAAACGAAGCTTCATTAGAATTATGTTGCCATCATCAGTTTCTATATTACCACAAGGGGGATCTGCATCATTAAGCTGGTATCAGACACTCACATGCACACAGTATTAAAAAATACATATGCATATCTAACATTGCTACAATGCATATCATCATCATCATTATTTAACATCCACTTTTCCATGCTGTCATGGGTCAGATGGAATTTGTTGAGGCAGATTTTCTACAGCCGGATGCACTCTGTTGCCAGCCCTCACTTGTTTCCAAACAAGGTAATCTTTCCCAATGGAAGACAAAAAACAAACAATATCACTTGTATGATGGTGGTGCTAACCTACGATCATCACATAATGTCAAAACAAGGATACAGACACACATAATGGGCTTCTTTCAGTTTCCGCCTAGCAAATCCACTTTCAAGGCTTTGGGTACTTACTTGTACTTGTGACTGCATTCACCCTGGGTCGGTTGAGCCGGCTGCATCCAACGAATTCATCGTATCCTGAATGAAGGCAGACAATGCACAGCAATCCAGCACAATGGAAGATATGAGCGTCAGCCATTCTCAGTTCCACCAACGAACTCCATAAAGGCCTGGGCCCAAGATCATCTCAGCATCTTGCTAGACAGTTTTGAGCCAGGTTTTTAGTTGGCCACCTTGGCATTTCTTCCAGCTTTGGGTGGCCCAAGGCTATAGTTGAAGATACTTCCCCAAGACCAAATGGTTAGGAAGCAAGCTTCTTAACCACACAGCCAGCAATTCTGGGGAGAGGGTAAGTCGATTACATCGACCACAGTATTCAACTGGTGCTTATTTTATCGACCCCGAAAGGACCAAAGCCAAAGTTGACCTTTGTGGAATTTGCCTGCATCGATATTAACACATCTTTACACACACTCACAACAATGCATTAACATAGTTTCAAAAACCCACATACATATATATATATATTTTTTTTTTTTTATTCAAAACAGTTTGATCAAACAGTTTTGAATAAAACATGTAACTCCCACCACTAATGCGTTGAGTGCCCTTTCTTTCGTTTGTCCACTCGCGTATATATATATATATATACACACTCATGAACACACACACACACACAAACCACACTAACTTACAAATGTTAACTCCACTCCAGACGTACATACAAAGAGTGAGAAGAATAAGAAGACAACTTACTGTGTCGAGAAGTGTCAGTGTCTGAGAAACTGAGCCGTTTCTGTAATGATGGCAAGTCTGAAAGTGACTGTTCTTGGTCACTGTCACAGGTCACTATAGTAGGGCGACGGAGCTGAATGATAGAGGCCACATCTCGAACAGTTGAAACATTACTTGATTGTTCACTGGTCGATGAACTTCTACTTTTCTGACACCTGAATAAAATATGGAGGTATAGTACTCACACACCTTAATATCAACCACACACACACACACCTTATAATCAATCATATCATCACTCACACACACACACACTCGGATTAATCTACTTTCATGCTTTTACTTTAAATGCTGAATTGATGAAAGGCAAAAGTCAACCTAGGCAGGATTTAAATGCAGAACATAAAAGAAACTAAATCATTACCACAAGGTATTTACTTTGCTACCAACTCAATAATAATAATAATAGTTTCTAATACAAGTACAAGTCCTGAAATGCAGGGGAGGAAGCAAGTCAATTACATCAACCCCAGCGCACCACTGGTACTTGATTTTATCAACCCTGAAAGGATGAAAGACAAAGCTGATCTTGGCAGGATTTGAGTTCAGTACAAAGAATAATAATAATAATAACAGTCCTTTCTACCATAGGCCCAAGACCTGAAATTTTGGGAAAGGAGGCTAGTCGATTACATCAACCCCAGCACACCTCTGGTACTTATTTCATCAACCCCCAAAGTTAATCTCAGCAAGATTTAAACTAAGAACTTAAATTAAATACCACAAGGCTCTACCAGTTCTCCCAATCCAAAGGATATCTAACAAGGGCCACAAGTTTGGAGATAGGGTTACCGTATTTTCTAGCATACAAGTCGAATTTTTCAGACCAAAATTTCAAACCAAAAAAGAAAGGTGGGTTGACTTGTAGACCAATATGACTTTGGAGCACCTGAAATTCCATGTGAAAAGCAGCAGGATTTGGAAAGATAGTGGGGATGCTTGAATATTTACACAACATGCCATTTTGATTTGTGTGCCAAAAAAATACAGTAGATATTTTATTTTATCAACACTGAAGGGACAAAAGACAAAGTTAACTTTGATGGGATTTGCATTCAGACTGTTAACAGCCAGAATAAATACCACAAGGCATTTAGTCTGACACTAACAATCCTGCCAATCTATTGTGTTCATAATAATTATTTCTAATAAGGTCTGAATATGGAGGAATAGGGTTGGATGATTAGGAGTTAATAAAAAAAAAAGGGATAAAGCTCCTACCCAAGTCATATAGACTCATGGGGCCGGTTTCTCAGTTTCTGTGGCACATATATTCCCCCATCTGGACGGGTTACAGGTCCGTCGCAGGAATACTCATTTTTTACCAGCTGAGTGGACTGGAGAAAAGTGAAATGAAGTGTTTTGCTCAAAAACACAAAAACTACAATCTTACGATCATGAGCCCAACATCCTAACCACTAAGCCATGCGCCTTTGCTGGATGATTATATCAATCCCAGTACTTGAATTCCCACCACAAGATCCAGTCCTTGTTGTGGGAGTTTGTATGTCTCAATGACCCAGAATGCTATGCCAGTGGAGGGCAAGCTTCTGGTAGGGGCCTCCTATACTGAACAGGTCAAAGGATTGAGGCCAGACTAATAGGGATCACCACTTCCCAGAGGTAAAAATGAGTTTGCATATGGCCAACACCCCTATGTAGAAAAAACCCCACAAAGTTACAGAAGAAGGCTTTCCCTCAGGGACACATATGACATAGTACAGCAAAATCTGAAAGGAAAATGCAGGGATCCAAATGGAGAGAAGCAGGAAAGACAGCCCAGAGTTGATGGCTTATGCCCCATGGGGAGTGAAAGGTTGAAGTAAAGTAAAAAGTATTTGAACTCAGAATATAAAGAACTGGAAGAAATACTGTCAGGCATTTTGTCTGAAGTTAGAAAAGAAGGCAATGTGAGGCAATGTGAGTAAATAGAAGAGAAGTAAATGAATAGATAAAGACACTTACTGGAACAATGAGGTGGTAGATGAATCCATGTAGTTAGCACTGGTACACTGCCTCAGTAGCTGGGCATAGCGTTCTTTCTCTTCTAATCGGATATACTGAAACAAATCAGATACATGTCTGTATAAATATATATTTGGAAAATTTGGAGATTAAACTAAGGAACAATTCCTTCATTTCTTCTGACTAATCTTATTACTATTAAAGGATAAAGGTCCTTCCCTGAGTCATCCAGACTCATGGAGCCGGTTTCCCGGTTTCCTTGGCGTATATATTCCCACCTGAATGGGACACCAGTCCATCGCAGGGTTACTCGTTTTTACCAGTTGAGACGTCTGGAGCAACGTGAAATGAAGTGTTTTGCTCAAGAACACAACGCGTTGCCCGGTCCAGGAATCGAAACCACAATCTTACGATCATGAGTCCAACACCCTAACCACTAAGCCACGCGCCTCCTCCAACCCATGCTTGCGTAGAAAAACGGACGTTAAAGGATGATGATGATACAACATACCTCTTCAGCAGTGGATCTTTGTTGCTTGCACATTGGTCTGCAGATATCTGTATGCTGCCACGGTTTGCTGGGTATACTGTATAATTTGCTGCGACTAAGCACCAATGGACTAGAAACTCTCTGACCTCCATTTAATCTGACAGGGTGTTGCAAGTTTTTCCGTAATTGAATAGGTTTCTGAAATGCTGAAATAACAATTGTACAAGATGTAGTTATAGTAGTAATAGTGGTGGTGGAGATTGTGGTGGTGGTTGTAGTAGCAATTTCTTTTATTGCTGGTGCCACATATAATGCACCCAGGCTGGTGCCATGTAAAAAGCAATCAGCACACACTGTAAAGTGGTTGGTGTTAGGAAGGGCATCCAGCTGTAGAAACCAAGCCAAATCAGACAACTGAAGCCTGGTGCAGCTCTCTGGCTTGCCAATGCCTGTCAAACCGTCCAACCCATACCAGCTTGGAAAATGGATGTTAAATGATGATAATAATGATGGGCCAAAAGGACCAAAGACAGGAACAGTACAAGGATGAAATTGAAAAAGAAAGAAAAAAAAAAGAAAGAAGAAACTATAGAGGATAAGGATTTCTAAGTAAAAGGAAGAACACAAAGTTTGGTGAGGAGAGCATAATTGATAGAATTAGATCAATTTCCAGTATATGGATGGTAAATATTTTATCAACATTGGTGGCTTGCTTCCCAACCATGTGGTCTTAGGTTCAGTCCTACTGTGCAGCATCTTGGGAAAGTGTCTTCTACTATATAGCCCAGGGCCAACTGAAGCCTTCTGAGAATGTGACAAAGCTAACTCTTTGAATTACAGGTACAACTCATTTTTGCCAACAGAATGGACTGGAGCAATGTAAAATAAAGTGTCTTGCTCAAGGACACAATGCACCATCAGGAATCAAACTCATGACCTTACAATAGTGAGCCAAATATCCTAACCACTAAGCCATGTACCTTCACTTACATGGGTAGTGGACTTAATCTAACATCCAGTTCAACAGCATCAATTGGCACCCTGAGTGCCTTTAGCAGAGCCCACTGTTGCAAGCATTTGAACCAGGTCTCCAGTTAAAGGATACATTCATCTCTCTCTCTCCCACCAGACTCAGAGGAACAGTAAAGGGCCATGGGTACTGCCTTTCCTCCTGACTAAAAGACTAAAGACATTTTTAAAAAATAAACATACAGGTGCAGGAGTGGCTGTGTGGTAAGAAGCTTGCTTCCCAACCACATGGTTCCGGGTTCAGCCCCACTGTATAGCACCTTGGGCAAGTGTTTTCTATTATAGCCTCGGGCTGACCAAAGCCTTGTGATTGGATTTGATAGAGGGAAACTGAAAAAAGCCCATTGTATATGTGTGTGTTTGTCTTCCACCACTGCTTAACAACAACTGTTGATGCATTTACGTCCCTGTAACTTAGCAGTTTGGCAAAAAAGACTAATAGAATAAGTATGAGGCTTAAAAAAAGTACCGGCGTCGATTCATTTGACTAAAAAAATTCAAAGCGGTGCCCCAGCATGGCCACAGTCTAATAACTGAAACAAGTAAAAAGATAAAGAGTAGCCTCATCTCCCACATCTTGGCCAACCATTTTAGATTAGGAAAAAACTCATTGGATAACATCAAACAATATCCAGGTGCCAGTGACACATTAAAAACACCTGGTACACTCTCTGGAGTGGTTGGTGTTAGGAAGGGCATCCAGCTGTAGAAACGAAGCCAAAACCAACTGGTGTCCGGTGCAGCTCCCCGGCTTGCCAGACTCTAGTCAAATCGTCTAACCCATGCCAGCATGGAAAACGGTCGCTAAATGACGATAATGAGGTCCATTTTTCTATGCTTGCATGGGTCAGACAGAATTTGCTGAAGCAAATTTTCTATGGTTGGATGCTGTTCCTGTTGCCAAGATTACATTTTCTCCCATAGTCAGATGTTCTCGAAGTATATTGGAAATGAATGATGCTGCTTGTATAACAGTGACACTCATTTACAACTTTAACATGATGTCAAGACAGGAAGATATATACACACACACATACGATGGGCTTCTCTCGGTTTTTATCTACTAAATCTACTCACTAGGCTTTGGTCAGCCCAAAGCTATAGCAGAAGACACTTGCCCAAGTTGCCAAGCATAGTGGGGGGGGGGGCTGAACTCAAAACCACATGGTTAGCAAGCACACTTCTCAACTACACAGTCATACCATATAGAAAGAAAAAAAACCTCAATGTACTTACTTACCTTTAGGCTGTGTTCCTTTTTTGATGATGAACATTTCCCTGTATTGCTGAATGGATAAAGAAAATGAACATAGGGGTGAGATTTAAGGAGCAAAACTAAAAGGGGATGGAAGGGAGAAAAACAGAAACATATTAACCAACACGAGGATAAGAAAGAAGACTAAATAGCCCAGAGTTTTCAATGTGAGAAATATTTTCACATATGACCACCACTCTCTAAGGAAACATTGTTATTTTTGTTTTTAAACATCTTACCAGCCCTCTGGTACTGGAGTGTCTTTAGCAGAGGTCACTCTGCAACAAGAATTTATACCAGATACTATTTCAGCCCTTCTCTTTTCAAATTCTCCAGCAGACCTAACATCCAGCTGTAAGAAAAGGGCCAAAAAAAAGGAAACAAACAGATTCTGCAACTTACCTAGGATATAAAACTGGCACAAGAATCATAATTTCAACAATATAAATGAAAAATATTCTTCATTGAATAAATTAATTATATAATTAATAATAAAATAAATTATAAAAAATTAGTAAGTAAATTATCATTAACACAATGGTCTTTATTATCTGTTTTTATAGGTCTGACCTACAAAAGTTTCTCTTTAAAATACAGGACTGGCCAGGGTTTTTTGTTTTTCGTATCAGACCAGCAATTTGCCCTTACATGGACACCTCCTCTCCCTCACTCTACCAATGGTATCTAAGGGGAACAACAAGGGCCAATACAGCTTGACGCCAGTGTTGCTGCAGGCATGGTCTACAGGATACAATGAGCTACAACAGATAGCTCAAGACATCCTATCTGCTGCCCCAGTAATTCTGCTATTCCACTTCCCTAGTTTGATACTATATTGACCCCCAAGAGGATAAAAAGCAAAGTTTTGACTTTGGCTGGATTTGATCTCAGAGCAAGATGAGTCAGAACAAATACTGCAATCCTACCTATCTAATGCTCTAAAACCTCTGCCAATTTGCCATATTGGCTATATGGCAAAACAGAGGAAATTGCCAATTCTGTCTGGTAGAGTGGGTAATCATGTGTCTGGCCTTTTTCAGTTTTACTTGAAAAGGAAAATGAAGCAGATACATGGTTCAATTCCTCTGAGTGATTTTGTCCACTTTATTTTATCTTTGCAGATTTTTTTTTTACTGAATTTATCATGATTTATTCATAGCTACATTTGATCAACTTTGTGAAAAGATTTTGAAATTTCTCAATGCTTCAAAACTACAATCCAAAACAAACCTTGTGAGTGGATTTGGAAGATGGAAACGGGAAGCCTGTCATGCCTGTGTGTGTGTGTGTGTGTGTTTATATGAACACAAGTGTGTGTGTTTGTGTACCTTTGTCTTAACACCACATGATAGCAGTATATGTGTGTGTGTGTGTGTGTGTTTGTCCCCCACCACTGCTTGACAACTACTGTTGGGGTGTTTACATCCCTGTAACTTAGCATTGATGTTGTTCATTTCCAGTTTTCCTGCAGACTTCGAATATATGTATATTTAAAAATCAACAGTACCTCAAAGTGATCACAGTCTAGCATGGCCAAAGCCTTAGTAAAGGAAACCAATTAAGAACAACTAAATTAAAAATAATTAAAATTCTCAAATTTTGCTAAGTCTGTGAGATGTCAAGATTCCATAGAAACAAGGTCAAATTTTGTGAACTTTTTTTGCCAGTGTTGACCTTCACCATTTTTCATAAACTATTAAATATAATTAAAAATTAAACAAATGACAAAATATTAATGAAAATGTTCAATTCTCACCTTGCTTTTAAATAATGGAGACTGGTCTGGAAGAGACTGGGATTCTTTTAACTTGGAATTTTTCTTTGACATTGCTCGACCTGCTTCATCAGATGAAAAGTCAGGATTGTATTCAGAAGATGCTCTAAGGTTCAGGTTGTTGCTGACTTCTGATGAGGGCTGGGGCAAGCACTGGACACCACTGTGATGGCAGTGTTTGTCCCAACACACCTGGGAACTCGTCTGCTTGTCTTTACTGTTCACTTCCCAATGGCTTAATAAATGGTTCTTGCCATGAACAAACCATTCTGCCATTCTCGAACCTAAGTTTGTCAATTTTGCTAGAACTGTGTGTGTGAGCAGGTGTAGTGAAAAAGAGAAGGAAGAAAGAATTATAAAATGGTAGTTTTGTTAAACAAATAAAACAAATTTCACCAACTCGAGTTATAGCGCTCCAGCACATTGACCTAGAACGAGGGCTACCATTCAACAGTAATAAAAAAATAAAAAAAAGAAATGGGACAAACTTTGTAAATGCGTGGAAATTCCAAGGTGTTTGAGGGACCCCCGACATGAAATGGAACTGTCGGGTTTTAATTAAAACTACGAGAAGAAAGTTCCCATCCAGAACTTTCAAATGATGTATAATTTTTCCATGGAAAAAATTATTTTGACATGAAAATGATGAAAGAAAAAGTTTGTTTTTGCATGTTCAAACTGTGCTTGTCTCCATTGGATGGTGCTATATAGTGATACCTACTATTACTACACCACCCTTATATGTATTGAGGGTAGTAGTTACCTTACCACTTCCCTCTATACCTTCAGTTTCCTTTTCATGTAAAACTTGAAAAAGTTGATGAAGGCCAAAGAAGAAAACGTTTGTTTTCATCCCTTTCAGATTGATTTATCACAAATCTTTTGCCAAACCAATCGATTCTCTCCTCTCTCTCACTTACAGAAATCTTAACATTTCTAGAGATTGGAAGTTCCATTTTTTCATGGCTCTATTGTAACAACTCTTCTTTCTAGCATGGACAGTCTCCTCCACATCAGTTACATTGGTCATCCACTAAAGACTGTAATGTCAATAGAGGGGAGACAGGTTCACTAGACATACACTATTAAATAAACAGAGGGGAGACAGGTGATTCACTAGAGAGATACTATTACATTAATAGAGGAGATATTGGTGATCCACTAGGCAGATACCAATATGTTTATAGAGGAGTAACTGGTGGTCCACTAAGTAGACAGTATTGTAAGAGTACATTGGTGATCCATTAGGCATTATTACTTCAATAAAAAACACAAACTTGTGATTCATTAGGCAGATAATATTATATTGATAGAGGTAACACAGAGATACCAACTGATTAGTGGTGAACTAAGAGGGGAGACTAATATGGTAATACAGAAATAAACATTAGTGGTTTATCAAAAGAGATGGGGAAGGACCAGTGCCTAGCCAAAAGAGAGAAGCCATTATTATATTAGTTTCAAATTTTAGCACAAGGCCAGCAATTTCTGGGGGGAAAAGGTAAATTGATTACACTGACCCCCCTCCCCCCAGTACTCAACTGGTACTTATTTTATCGACTCTGAAAGGATGACAGGCAAAGTTGATCTCAGAATGTAAAGACGGATGAAATGCCGCTAAGCATTTTGTCTGGCATGCTAACAATTCTGCCTGCTCACCACCTTAGAAGCTCGGCGAGCTGGTAGAATCGTTAGCACGCCGGGCTAAATGCTTAGCGGTATTTAGTCCGTCTCTACGTTCTGAGTTCAAAGGCCGCCGTGGTCGACTGTGCCTTTCATCCTTCCGGGGTCGATAAAATAAGTATCAGTTTAAACCTGGGGTCGATGTAATCGATTACACCCCTCCCCCGAAATGGCTGGCCTTGTGCCTGAATCAGAAACCATTATTTTAAATCTGACGATGTGTATTTTATTAGTTATACGATTAATCCTATGCCATTTACGTCATACCAATGAACAGGAGAACTACCCACCTTTAAAACATTATAAATTGAAAATGAAAGTGTAGAATTCACAAACCCTCATCCCTCTTAGGAAAATATTACATTTTAGCATCACGGAAAATACATTATGGGTTTCTCCTTTGTTAGGATTCTATACGTTGCTTCCATAACACGTTTATCCAATATTTTTCTAAAGTTATATTCAAAATCTCCTTTTATATGATAATATAGCAACCAAAATGAATACAATCTATTTGTTTTGTCCTCAGTGAACCGATTAAGATTATGCACAAAGCAATTTATTTCCTATAATCAACGACATAAAGAACATGCTGACAACTTCTCATAGCTGCAGGATAAAATATTTACGTTTCACTCAAACTAACCAAAGAGACGTGCGTAATCTTAACATTTCATGACAGCGTGTATTTCCATCGTTTATTAACGATGTAATCGAATAGAACTACAAGCAAATTAATTTATAAGATCTAACATCAAGAGCTATAGGGTAGAAATCAAACAAGCAAACCCTAGTTGTGTTCATCACACCAAACTCGGTATATATACTATACTTTTGACGAATTAAACCCATCACATATCTTTTCCTCTCACAGTTTTATCCTATTCTTACACAACTCCTTACATTTATTGAGTAGATTTGCATCTGTCCGATTTGTCAGATGAATTGTGGCAATTACTTCAAAATGCTCCACGGCACGCCATTTATAAACCAATTTATTTAAATAATTGCCATAGTATTTTAGCATGACGTATCCGTGTCCAATAATTTATCAATGATTAATACACCAATTCTATAACATATAATACAGTGACTCTATAATATATAAGTTATGCTTTGTATGTTATAAGTATATCCCTGTGATTAGAGTATCATTGTCTTATTATATTGAGCGTAAACATTTATATGTTGTTAAACCAATAAATATATGACTAGCAATCAAGCACACAAATCGATATATATTGATCGCATTATACGGAAATTGTAAATGCCACTTATAATCTTATCAACTTAGAATATAATTGGAAGAACGTAATTGGAAGTGTAATAATTATTTAGGATATAGTTTGTATGCTATGTCAACTTAGGTAACATTCGAGAGAATTGTTGATATATTTATTACAGTTATGGTTTAATGCCAGGCCATCCTAATCGGGTTGGCCCATAATCAGAGATGTTCTAGACACCATCGTCCATTCCCTTTTTATCCATGATATAAAGAAAACCACAATCCCCATTGTGTTTTTGAATGACAGCAGGATAATATTTAACGAATATATACTAGCTATTTCTAGCATGTCGAAACACTGCCTTGCTTAGTAGCTGCAAGGATATGTGTACCTATATACTACCTAGATTATATTTATCTCCATACTTCACCCGACTTTGTCTACAGCAGCGCAGCTGACAGGAAATTATCTCTGTATATTTCAGTCCAATGTTCGATATATATTCAATAAGGTTTTATTAACAATTAATGAAAGAAAAGCATAAAAATTATAAACCTGAAACAATAGACACGAAACAAATGTTAAACACATTTTGACTTGCAATGAAATCTTACAGTAGACTATAATCAAAGGTTGTCTGGTGACATATGCTATTTACAGTAAAATGTCGAACAGGATACAAGCACATTGAAGAAGAGAAACACACATGTAAATATATAATCACACACAAGACAGACTATGTAAATATTACTGGAGACATTATTATTGAATATTAGATAAAATAATTCCCATGATTGTTTTATATTAGAAATATATTTAGTCACATGAATAATTTTGATCGATTTATAAAACTAACAGAGGGTTCCAAAATTGCAATATACAGGGTATTGTAGACAAATTCAGATCAATCCTAAGAAGGTGACTTTGTGGGTTTAACATTTCATATTTTGACGAAACCACTTGAAAATCTAATTCTTCTCTTTATTTTGCAGCTAAATAGCTAACTGATTCGACAGCAGAAAGTCGTGTTGTTTTGGCGCGCGTCAGGCACACTGCCAATAAAATTGTTAAGTTGAAGAAACTTCCAAATATAACAGTGTGCCGTGTGTATAAAGAATTCAAAGAAGCGGGAAAGATTGATAGAAAAGGACACAAGACTCGAAGTGATTCCAAGCGCAATCGAGAGATTCTCACTGGCGTCACACGCTCGATTGAAGCCAACCCATTCATATCCATGACAACTCTTGCACAGAAACGCAGTGTGTCCCTTTCTACGGTGTCCAGAGCTGTGAACAGGAACCTTGGTTTCACTAGCTATGTTCGACGACGCCGTCACCTCCCAGCACCCAAATCCAAAGCAATCAGAGCCGAGACATGCCCAAAGCTTCTGTGAGTCATCAAGCGTCAAGGTGCAGGACAATCTCTCGTGTTAGAAACGGAGAAGTTCGCTATGGACGCTGAGGTGAATCGCAGAAGTTCTCGAGTGGTTGCATGCAACCCTTCTAACGCCCCACCCCAACCTCATGTGTGAGACTAAGTATCCTGCCTCTGTGATGGTATTTGGAGCCGGGGCCACTGATGGAAATGTCATAGATCCACGCTGCAATGAGTTTGGCTTGAAGATCGGCAGAACGGACTATCTGAATATCCTGAAGAACTCTCCGTTACCTTGGCTGGAGTAGAAGTTTGGGCTTGACAATGTCGTGCTTATCCAGGATTTTGCACCATGCCATGGGTCAAAAGCATGAGAGGCCTTCATTTGTGTGAAGATACCTTTTGTGTGAGGGCCAACATCTGGCCCAGTATTTCTCCATATCTCAACCTTCCCGATTAATTTTTATTTGGCTTATTTTTCAAGCAGTGGCCAATGCTCCACCACACACGAGTGTCAACAGTTTGAACATCTGCATCGTGCGTGTGACACGCAAAATAAAAGAAAGATCATTTGCGTATTGAGGCAGTAATTTCCCAAAAGGGCAGCCACATTGAGTGATAAATGTTTTTGTTGTAATAAACGTTACATTAAAATTATATTTCTACTACCATTATTTTAGTATTTATAACCAGTTTTATGCATTGTAAAAGTTGTGTCAATTTATCTGCAAGACCCTGTACGTACGGATAATTTGAGTGTAATAATATATGTAGAGTTTATTCATATGCAATTCTATTCTAGAAAAGAAAATAATACAATTGTTGATTAAAGCAAAACATACAATCGCTTTTTAGTAATCGCATGATAAGGTCCGTCTAGTATTTGTGTTGAATAATGGTTTATTTCAGTATAATTTTCCTCAGTATTGACAAAGTAATAGATTCAAATGAGTAACGTGGGTATGTTATTCCTTATCTTGTTATCCGTCATTTCCGCCGAATGCGTAATGCATGTTTTCGTATTATTAAGAACTATAATAATATTTACAGTCATTTTTAGGAAATAGTAGGACATTCTTCCGAATGTATCTTATTCAGGCTGTACGTCTTCTCTTAGTGTTGATTCTGTGCGCCGCACTTGTTTATTTAAAACTTATTTCTATGCATCCAATTATTACATCGATTTCAACTGAAAATAACGCATTCCCTTATTAATGTTTTTTTTCTGAGTTAGTTTTCTGTAATGTTGTCATCTATTCAATGGTTGGAGTAAAGTTATTTATAAATTATCCCCTTTCCTTAAAGAAAGATAATACCCAATAGACAGTTGTACTACTTTAGTTAGCATAACAAAAATGTCAGTCAGGTATAATTCTATGATAATATCCTCTATCTTCTATTTTTTATCTCTTATTTGTTTCTGTCACTAGACTGCGGCCATGCCACGCACCGCTCTGAACAGTGTTTAGTCGAACGAATCGACACCAGTGCCTTTCTTTTCTTTTGAAGCCGGGGTCTCATTTGCCGAACCACTAATTAACGGGGTCATAAATACCCCCCTATATATATATATATATATATATATATATATTCGACGTACCTCTTTCAATTTCCATGTATCAATTCCATCTATCAAATCCACAGGCTTTGGTAGGTCCGAGGCTAAAGTAGAAGAAACTTGCCTAAGTTGACACGCCGATTGAGACTGAAACCAGGACCATGTTTTTATGAAGCACCTGCACCTATATATGCAGATTTTAAAGAAACTAATCCCATGATATTTAGTGTTGACGAGGAAAAGTATTATATTTGAAGTATCAGACATCGGAATTATTTGAAACAAATACATACTAAATAAAATTATGTTTACAAGAACACATTAGAATGATGCAACTCAATAATGATAAGCAAAATTCACGTACCAAATACGTATTACATATATTGACATAGCTGTAGAAATTAAGAAGTTAGGCAATGAAACGTTTATATTTATAACGCCATATTAATTTCGAAACTCATGTGTGATAACAACATGTCGTCTCAACTTAATAAATTCCTGTGAACCCAGTGGAATTTAATAATTTCAAATTTGTAATCAGAATTCCAGCAACAATTTAGATATTGCTTTTGTCATTATCTGTATTGATCGTGATTCTGGAGAGTTCTTGATTCTAAAAGTCAGCTATTATGTATTCAATTTCCAACTGTGAATATTTCACAATATATTGGAAATCAATGTTTCAGTGAATCACTGTTAAGATATATATTATCCTTAATTAGGTACTCGATCGAATGTAAACGGAACATTCGCCGGTCAGGATGTTTACAATTTCCAAGCGCGTATTTTTTTTAATGTTTTGACTTCCAATTTTTAGGAGATAAAGAGTAACCAATGAAAGAAAACTATGTTGCAAAGGTAGACGGACTGATGCGGTGGATACATAAATGGTCAGTAATAGCTCAATGAGTGAAGAGCCAAATCCTATTCTTATAAATATTCACATATTGTGTTGTAAAATGTAACCTTAACTCTTATAAGCTATTTCGTGGATTTTCTAAGGGGTTATATTTAAAAACATTATAAAGCAACTTTGATATCGTGCAAAGGTCGATGCTTAATGAATATACACCACGAACTAACTTATAAGCATGCAATTGTAGACGTGTGTTATTAACCCCACATGCCTATTGCATTAACAATTTAGTTCAGTGAGTAACTCAGGATACATTTAATTGGGAAATACACTTGCCATCTATTCTTCAGATACACATATATATATATATATATAAAATGAGCTATCGACTTTCGTCAGATCGGACATATGAAACAATGTTTCCCACTGGTCTTTCAATTGCTAATACTATCTATCGGTCGCAACTCCAGGTAGAAGGAGCACCGTGAAATAAAGTGTCTTGCTCAAGGACATAACGCATCGCCCGGTCTGGGAATCGAACTCACAACCTCACGATTGTG
>JAOPUL010000002.1:39368241-39380425 GCA_027564515.1 Octopus rubescens | reverse complement strand
TGATCAAGGGTTTGACCTGGGTGAGGGCTAAACAGCAACAACTAGTTTAAGACAGGAGGGTCATAGATGGAAAGCCTCTGATCAAGGGTTTGACCTGAGTGAGGGCTAAACAGCAACAAGTTTAAGACAGGAGGGTCACAGATGGAAAGCCTGTGATCAAGGGTTTATTCTGATTCGGTGGTGAATTCGCAAAGTTATTAGTGTTAGGTTCAGAATACCTTGTATCTGTTTCGACTCTGCGCTCAAATTCCGCCAAGGCCGTTTATGCCTTTCATCCTTTTGAGGTCAGTAAAAAAAACCCCAACCCAGTGTATTGGATGGACAGAACTGTAAGAACATCGAGACGGATGCATTGTAGTATTTATTGCGGCTTTTAGCATTTTGAGTTCAAATCCCACGATTGTCTACTTGAGTTGTAGATTTGATCTTTAACTTGGTTTAAGACACGTGGCCTAGTGGTTAGGGTGTTGCATTCACGATCGTCATATCGTGAGTTCGATTCCTGGACCGGGCGGCGTGTTGTGTTCTTAAGCAAAACACTTCATTTCACATTGTTCTAGTGGGAACCAGCATGTCAAAGAAAAGACCCAACGTTTCTTCTCCAGTCGTAAAAGGCGATTAAAAGAGGTTGAGCACCCCGACCTCGTAAAACCCTAATCAGCAACGACTACCCCATGGGTTGGAGGGTCGTCCCCTGAGTGGTACAAAGGTATCATCCGTAAGAAGTGGTGAGGAATCACCAAGAAATGGTGGATGCAGTGACACGCTGTTACAGCGCATGCTTAACATCACCACCTAGCAGTTCGGGTACTGCAGGACTTCGGTCTATTTGAGGATATCTTTCCCTCACAATCCTCGAAAACCCTGAAACGGGTTCTGGGCAATGTCTTACGACGTGATTAAAAGATAGAGAAACAACTCCAGTATTAGTTGCTAGACTATCTATGCAGCTCTCTAGCAGAGAAAAGGTGCTGGGAACTGACAGTAGGAGCTGAAAAGGCCAAGGGTACTGCGCTTTCTCCTCGGGCTTATTAGTCTCGCATTTTATAACCTAAGAGAAATATGACGATTCCAAAAATGGAAATTGTTTTCAGAGTGAAAAATTCATTATCATTATTCGCTCTTGTCTTTCATCTTCCTTGATACGGTTTTTTCTTTTGAAACCTTGTCTGCTAGCTTTCTCGTTCTCTTCCGTTTGTAACCGATTCCATTTCAATGTTTGTTTTTTTTTGGTTAGTTGTTAAATCTCCAGGTTAATCGCATTTGTAAGACAGGTTAGATTTTCAATTGAAATCAATTTAATTCATTTATGCACAAAAGAAAGTCATGAACGTCACAACTCATTTTTCCAAACCAAAAATAACTTGAAGAACATTTTGTGTCTTTCCAGTTGAGGATTTTGCAGAGAAGCAGCAGAATATCAGAAAATGCACCCTCACCATTATTTTTCTTTAAAATTCTTCAGATGTTACGATTATGTATCTTATATCTTTAACTCGTGTTAGTCATTGGACTGCGGCCATGCTGGGGTACCGTCTTGAAAACTTTTAGCTGAATGAATCGACCCTAGTACTTGTTTTTATTTTTAAAGCCTGGTATTTATTCTATCGATGTCTTTTGCCGCTACGTTACGGGGACGTAAACAAACCAACAGCAGCTGTCAAGCGGTATTTGGGGACAAACGCAAACAAACAAACACACACACATATATACACGGAGTTTTCGTCAACTGACATAATGTAATAGGCATGTACTATGACTGCTCAATTTGGTTTACCAATAAAACTCCGACTTCAACTACTACATCATACTTTCAGTTGTATATAAACGACGGTCTTCCTTCAGTTTCCGTTTACCAAATCCACTCACAAGGCTTTAGTCGACCCCGGGATATAGTAGAAGATACTTAGCCAAGATGCCAAGCAGTAGGACTGAACCCGGAACCATGTGGTTGGGAAGGTCGCGAGCATTACACAGAGGAAGAGACACTAGTAAATGATCATGAGTTATTAGAGTTTGTTCCAGATTAACAGAATACCAGATGAGCTCTAGCAGAATCTTGACGGAAATAATTAATTTGATAAACTAGTATGATTTTCTTTTTTTTTTTACTGTAGTGCTTCAAGAGAGAGACATTAAAAAAGAGAAAGAAAGTGAGAGCGAAACATACACGTACAAACAGATAAGCAGACAACAGTTGAGAAGCAATTATATCCAATCATAGACCATGATAGCGTACAAGGAATGAAAAGGTATAGCTACCTTTTGATTGGCTGAATTATAAGACAGTTTTTAATTACAACCAATTGAATTGCCTTAAAGCGAAATCGGCTGACTAGACTCGTTTTCCTACAACCTCTGGAGCCTACTCTTTTCATATAAATAAAAATCAAACGCATAGTTCCAACCGTTGCTTTAGCATTTTTTCTTACTCTTTGAAATTCTTTTTTTTCCTTGCTACTGCCACTGTTGTCATCGCCAACCAACTGTCACGACCATTACCATTGTTGTTCTATTTTGAATCATGCCACCCAAAGTGAGTGCTAAAGGAGCTAAGAAAGCTGCTAAACCGAAACCGGCTCGCAGTGGTGACAAAAAGAGGAAGAGGAAGAGGAAGGAAAGCTATTCTATCTATATCTATAAAGTAATGAAGCAGGTGCACCCGGACACGGGTATCTCTAGCAAGGCCATGTCCATCATGAATAGCTTCGTCAACGACCTATTCGAGAGAATCGCCGCAGAATCCAGCCGTCTTGCCCACTACAATAAACGATCGACTATCAGCAGTCGGGAGGTGCAGACAGCAGTTCGTCTTTTGTTACCGGGTGAATTGGCCAAACACGCCGTATCAGAAGGAACCAAAGCCGTCACTAAATACACCAGCAGCAAATGAGAGAAGACCATTTAATCCTCCCCCACCTCATGTTACGGGGGATTGTATACATACAATTGATGTACTTTCGTCTTTCTCAACTTCAACGAATCTTAGCAATGCACGAAGGAAATTTATAAAATACATCGCATTACATTAACATCATAATTAATACCAGAATTTCATGTTTTATTTATAAACATTCGCATACATAAACGCATTCATGTTTACATGTACAAGTTGATTTAAAATGTTTTATATAATATAAACTCTAATTAAAATTAATACTAAAATCAATACAATTACATCTATTGACATCTGTTATTTGGCAATCTTTCGTTTTTGCCTGTTATTCTACACACAGCACACCCAAGCATATAAACAAGTATATTTCAATACAATTCTGAATGTTTATTTTATGAATTTTATTTAAAAACATTTAAGCATAATTTAGAGTTGATCATATTTTTGTTTTAAACCTTATTTTACAAGTAAACATAACTAGATCGTTCCCGCACAAACATCAGTATATTTGTGTTTGGAAACCAACCAACAAAAATATTCGTCAGAAGAAAATAGTGACTCTACCAACCCCCAACCATTTGTCTCTCCAAGACATACACTGGTGCTTTGTATTTTCACCTTCATTCCCACCCCGATCTGTGCAAGACTGAATGACATATTGAAGCTACCACCCGTTGGGTGTGGGTACCTTCAGCTTTATTCAGTTCTTTCTTTCAATACATCTGCTACTATTTACTACCGTTTCCAAAACTATTCCAGCAACCAATATCGCCATCCTATTCTCTTAAAAAAAAACAAAAAAAAATGCAAAACAACAAATTGGAACTGTGTATTCTTCTATTCTACCCTACCTTTCGTCATCACCATTTTACCTCCACCAGTTCCCATAAATCATTCAATTAATAATGTTTGGTAGTGGATTTTATTTTATCACTTACAAAAAGTTAAATTCTACAGTTTTAATATACGCATATCATTAATTGTATATATCAATATATTTAATTGCAATCGTTTCATATCTTTTTTTTTTAAAGAGAAAAAGAACAAAACAAAATAGAGCAAAAAAGTCTTTATTCGAAAATAAATTTTATTTTGAATTTATTAAAATTTAAAAACATTTCCGTGGCTTGTTTTTAGGTGATTGTAATTCCTCGTTCAACATGAATAAATTTAATGAAATGCGCAAAACATGGTTGAAAGGATTTTAAAACAGCCAAAATTTATATTTGGCTCGGCAGAGCCCCAACTTATTGATTATGTGTCATATTATTAGGACGGTATTTGATAAAATGCTTCGTAGTATTTCTTCCGACCTTTTACCTCTTGAGTTCAAGTCCTGCTGAGATCGATAAAATAAAACTCCAGTCATGTACTGGATCAATCGATTTAATCGACTAAAACCTCTCCCTAAAATTGCTGGCTTTGTGCAATTAGAAACACTTATATCGCAGTCTGTCTATTGAATTGATCGTTCAAGAGAAATGAGTCTCTACATGATCTGCAAAATAGAAATAGCAACCAAATCGTACCATAAGTCTATAAAAAGGAAAACCACGAATGTTTTTTGATCCTGCGTCTTCTTGATCACTTACCCTCCATCTAATAAATATTCGGAAAGATCTAATTATCAATGACAATTGACTGGGTTCACGCTACTGGGTAATTTAAATTAGACTGAAAAAAATATGCTTGTGTTTGGATCGCTTTTTGGATATGAAACTAAACAAGCAGCAATCTGGGGATAGTAATGAGATATGATTGGGTGGCCGAAATATATTCACAAATTTTCTTAGAAAGCATTTCACTAAATTCATTCTTGTGGGAAATAAATTGTTTTTACCATTCCCTCTAATTTTATTTCCTAATGTATTTTAACTGAAAAGTAAAAGTAAAATCACATTAATAAAGCTTACGAATAAATATAATTTACTCGGATAGCCGAGTAATTTAAGTTTGCAATATTTCAATTAATGACGTATGAATTAAATTTAAGTGTTTAATGTCACTACTTACCAGTAAATAAGATACGAGTTCGTAAAAAAAAATTACCACAGTTAAAATACAAATTAACCCATTCCTTCTCATAGCCTCTCTCTCTCTCCTTTCATCATCGTTATAAACATTACTGTCTCTAATCAGGAAAATGACTCATAGCCAGACAGAAAGTCTCGTTTAACAACACAACTGCTCATTATGCATTGGGTGTGTGTATATATACGTGCCTTATACTGCAGTTAACAGTCTGATAACGTTAAGGGTTCCAAGTATTTGGAACACTCAACCACTGACGATGAGCAGGTACTTTTATTGGTGGAACATTAATTTATCAATCAGACGTTGTACTCTAATAAAGAGATTGACGTTGTTGGCGCCTCTTTAATAGCGAGAGCCTCTATACACTCCACAAGTTGTTTATTCTAATCTGTTCCTTTTAAGAAAGGTTGTTTGGACAGCAGAAGCCAGATTAACTATCCCTTGTAATGAACAAATTTAATAATGCTTCGTCTTAATTCTACCGTTGTTAGCCTGACCTTTCATCTAGAGGAAATAAAATAAATTAAATACTTCCTGACAAAGTCTCTTAGCAGCATATTTCACCAATGTTAGAAGCGAGAAATGGGGGTTGAATCAAATGGATTTTAACCGGAGAACCCTCCAGGAGTGGGGGACAAAACAATATTTGTATATAACTTTCCAATTTAGGCAAAATGCGAGCAATTTTGAAGGGAAGGGTTTAACCAATACGAGCAGTGAAAGTGCTCAACTGGTACTTATTTTATCGACCCCAAAAGGATGAAGGGCAACGTTGACCTCAGTAGGATTTAAAGTAAGAACGTAAAGTGCTGGAATATCACAAGGCAATCCGACTTTCCAACGATTCTACTAATCTACGCCCTTAATACGAGTATATAATATAAGTTGTCATTGATTAAGTAATAAGCTTCTCAACTCGAATTAAAAAAAAAAAAAAAGTTGATATTTTCTTTATCGGTATTTTTTCTTTTTTTTTGCGTCGTAAAATTTACTGAGTTGGCAACACAGTCTCAGCTCTTATTTTCTAAAATTGGACTCAAAGCTTCTAATTTGAGATTATATCGATTTCCGTACTTGACTGGTGTTCTATTTTATACTAGGAAAAGCTGGAAGGCAAAGTTGATCTGGATTTGAACGCCGAAAGTAAGGAGCCAGAATAATAACGCAACGCATTTTGTCAGCAGTTTTAACGATTCTGACAACTCGCTCTCTTGCATATTATATATATATATATATATACACACACACACACAACGAAACGTCAGATAAAAAGAAAATACTGCAGCGAATTAGATAAATTAATTTAAGAGATTGATCTTGTAAAAAAAAATCATTTTTAGAGGGGGAAAAGAAAGTGCCTTCTATCAGCACCTGGTCGAAAATCTTTATGTATTGCAAGATAAATATCCACACAAACCACACCTCTTTTGTAGACTTAATCGTTTCATAACACTCAGACTAAATTTCCTGCTCTGCCAATACGTTTGCACCACAAATGTGTAAACGCTAGGAATTACCAAAGCTGTGGTTCGCTACCTTCAAAGAATGCTCTCTCGTAACATGAACCATTGCAATTATACATGTTCAGCATTGCTACTCTGCCATCTTCAATAACAAGGAAAGGACATGTTTTATTATATCCTGGCGCCCAACATGGTAGAAATAGCAGTCAAAATTATAAACATGGTAGATTATGAATAATTTATATGCAGGTTGCCCCTCTTGTGGTGCGAAGGTGAAGGAGAGCTAATGTTCTAGACATACCCTTTAAAAGAGTGGATGGTCATGGTTGACCTGGGGATAAACAGACTTGTCTACACTATGCAGAAGCTAACGGTTTCGAACAACCCATAGCTATTTAAAGAAATTATTTAGTTAGGAAGAAGAGACTGCTTACCTATGAACTCTTTCAAACCTTCCGAGATTGATGGTTGGAATTTATTCTGACCCGAAACTAGGTCTGAATATTTACAAACAAAGGCCTTCAACGACGAGGTGGGGGTGCTAAAGTGGGAGACCACGGATTAAGACAACCATCCATTTTAAACTATGAAAGCTCCGAAGGGTCACCCGACTTACTAGAAATAACAGCCGGATCATCTTAAGTGTAACGAAGATAATGAGTATCGTAACCGTAAATTCCCTTTAAAAAGATGGACGGTCATAGAATAGTGGGGGTTTTCTTACATATTCTGGCATGGTTGACTTGGTGTGAGATACAATTAAACTGAAAACATCCTAAATTACGAAAACCACGATAAAAATGTCTTGCAAATGCTTTCTTTAAATAAAAGTTCACTTTTTCCTTAATATAAATGTTTCAAGTCCTAGGACTGCTTACCCGGCTTTCATAGCGTATAAGTGACGATCACAACATTCCCTCTGAACGGTTGCAAGGTTACTTATTTACAGCTGAGTGAACGAGAGCCACGTGAAATTGCAACACCCTAACAATTTATACTATAAACATTGCGATATTTACAAGCTAGACTAGATTTATCTCCCTTGACTGGAAAATCCACCTTGATGTCTTGTTTTTTTTCAATACATGTTATTTAAAAATTAAACGTTCAGTTAAATATCTCTAGCAAAGTTATCTCTTAATAGACCTCTATCATTTTGCGTTCAATTATATTGTATATACTAGTCGATGTATATTACTTTGATTACCGTGTGATATATATTTTCACAGTTCCAATCTAAACGAACGCCATTAAAATGAAAATAAAATTCTTTAAATGTGTTGCACTTCCTGAATAATTTGTAAGAATTCTAACGTTAATCATTAGCGCCAATTCTAAGGTTCCTAGTACCCCGACCAAGCTGAATTTCAACAACCTTATGCATTTTTTAAATTGATTTCCCCAAGGAGGTAAACTTGTAAATGTAAGAATAAAATGTATAGAAAATATTTGTAGCACAGCATCAAAATTTCAAATATTCATTACAATATAACACCACCATAAACACAAATAAGCTTGACCTCATTCAAAGAATTTTTTCATTATTTTCACTGTAATTCGTAGAACCTAACTAACACAGGAGATGATGGTTCGATTTGCTAATACCTTCGGCCGGTCTGGCTAATAATAACGAACAAAGTCGCTTAACTCCATATCACCTATTACACATCACAAGTCACAACCACTAAAGTTCATTAGCTGTTTTATAATGTACCATATAAATTATATGGGAGTGTTTATTATTATTACTACGTGTGTGTGTGTATATATATATATATGTATGAGAGAGAGATAAATAAAGAACGAAAGAAACCTATACGATGAAAATATTTAATCGTATTGTTTTCCAACGATTAAATAAATCTTTAATCATAGATTTCTCTATACATTCTTTATATCGTACTACATATTTGTAGAATTATACTTATAGAGCATTGAGTATCACTGGATTCGTATAATCCATATATTGTGAATTTATATATATATATACACATACCCATATACTATGTGCAACAGCTTATCCGAGTATATTTCTTGGATTAAAAAGAGAAATTCAATAGTTAAAAATGTAGAAGCCGTTATTGTACCTTCATAAAGATTAACTATTTGGTGTATTCAGAGAAATTGGCGCTGGTATAGCCGGGCTATATATATCAGATTCTCGTCGACCCAAATTTAAGGTGAAGTTAGATATGGAGAAACTTGCCGGGTGAACTGTTACACTGCCATGCACCCAATAATTACGTGAATGGGATATTCTACCAATTACACTGAATAAACTCATCGTCGAAAACGAAGGCTCCATTAGACACAACCCAGTTCTAAATATAAAATAAAGACAAGTCTTTCGCTTGGCAACAACGTGGTTACAGGTTCGACTCTCCGACCAATGCGTAGGGTTTTCTTTATCCTAGATTTCACCAGTGAGGGACTTCGGTGGAATTTGGTAGACGAAAACCCTTATATGATTGTTTACCAAGTGTCAAATAATTTTGGTTTATATATATATACACACACACATTACAAGCTATTCACTAACATTAAATACAAGTCAATATACTCGACTAATTTCCTCGAAAGCGATATCCTAGAATAATAAAAGAATGTGGTTAATCAGTTTCCACATCTAAGTGCCTGATATACATGTGTAGGGATGTTAAATGATGCGTGTCCACGGATTGAAACGAAACGAAAAGAAAAATCTCTTTAGTGGTGGATTGGGGTAGACAAGACATCTTAAAAAAAAAAAAAATGGATTTTGGCTTCCCCACATTTTTGTAGAACGTGTGGTAAAACATTTAAAAAAAATAATGACCAAAGCGGAGAAAGTCCAATCTATGTAAAACAGTTAAGTCCATGGGATTAAAATAATGGGACAAAAATTCCCTTCAAAGCGGTGCCCAAGCAAATTCAAACCACAAGATATTAATAATCGATTAGAAATTGTAAAGATCTATGAAGAGGAAGATAAAATAAAGCCATTCACTTTTACAGAGAAAATAATTATTTATTTACCAATAGAAAACAAATTGTCCACTTTTTATAAGTTTTACACATTTTCTAAGATGGTCTGTGACAATTTATAATTAAATGTCTCTTGGTGAGGGTACCCGATGTCTTTATATAGTAATAGTTTTTAGTACAATAGTCCTCTAGTTTGATACAATAAAATGTAAGAGATGAATGCCGAATTTGATAAAGAAATCTTTCATAACGAATCCAAGTCGGTAAGAAATACTTTCGTTGTGAAAAGCTTCGTATAATTCGGATTAGTATATCACGAAACATTTTTGGGTGTGTATCAATGTTTTTACAAGGACCTATTTATACATATATATACATACACACGTTTGAGGTATCTTATGTATACATTTCTTTTGTGTAATTAAAATTAAAAAATGGTCGTTATTGTATTTCCATGTATAAATTCAAAGAGAAAAAAAAAGATTCCATAGAAATTGGCGACCAACAGTTTAAAATGAAAAAGTTAACTTCATACATGATAATGTCAAACAAATTTACAGCCTCATCTTTTGCAATTTAAAATTTAATAATAGCAAAATTAATTTTTCTTTTCTAGATCATATCAAAGAGTTTGGTAATGTGAGACAAACAGGATGATAGTGTGGCCCTTAAAAGGGCCGTTTATGTAATTTTTTCTGGGATTTTTTAAAAAATTGGTTCGGAAGATCGCGGGTAAAATTAGATGTTAGTTTAAAAACCCAGCCGAGAAGTTGTGGCACACACTGCTTACCCACCAAAACCATAAAGAGTCCTGCCCTGTCGTTTCAACGCATAAACAACATCCATAGCAGTGACAGTCTTCCTCTTGGCGTGCTCGGTGTAGGTGACGGCATCACGAATTACATTCTCTAAAAATACCTTCAGAACTCCACGGGTTTCTTCGTAAATCAGACCCGAAATACGTTTCACACCACCTCTTCGTGCCAATCGACGGATAGCAGGTTTAGTAATACCTTGGATATTATCTCTCAGCACTTTCCTGTGTCGCTTGGCGCCTCCCTTTCCGAGTCCTTTTCCACCTTTACCGCGTCCAGACATATTTACCAATTAGTAGAAACTTCACTCCACTTGTATTTTCAAAACTATTATTTAATATTTCGTACGTTTTAGTTTCACGTGCTAGTTTAGTTACACACGCAAAATAAAGATTAGTATTTATATGGCAATAAGTAAAATTACACGGACGTAGCAGAGATCAGAACAAATGCTTTCACGTGAGAATTATAACCAATCAAAATGCTCGTTTCATTTTGTTTTTTTCCTTGAATGTTCGTTCGAAAGAAAAATCAATAAGGTTTTAAGAGAATATGTTTATATGTCATTTAGTATTCGTGTTTTCTGTTTGCTTCCTTAGATATTGGAAAAGGATACTATTTTTGTGCAATATATATTCACTTTGTAATGTGTGTTTATATACATAAAAACAACGAACGTTGATTGAATTAAGCGTCAATAAATGTTATAGACCTTTATTTTATCGGCAGGGACTTCGAAGTTTCTTTTTGCTTATTTATTCAAATTCTTGTCTCTCGTTCATATACTTGGGCATGATATATATATATATGAACAACGAAATTTTCTTCCGTTTTAATCTATATAATATTAACATTCGACAAATATCAGCACATATTTATTTTAAATGGCTTTCGCCATTCTCCCACGATGAGCTGGTTTCCACATTCAATACACTATCCCGGTTCAAAGCACTTGCCATAGATAAATGTTACAGTGCGCTCAATACTGTAAACAAAAACATTTCATAGAGTTGTTTGCATTGAGTATGCTGAGCTATTATACAATCTTACATATTACTGGACATTAAGCAAAATATCTAATTAAGTCTGCCGTAATCACTGTAATAAGTTTTCGAATAGTTGTAACACTGTTATTATAAGATAGAATTAGATGAGACCATTCAGATGAAGTATTCTAAAAATGGTTATACGAGGACCGTATTCAAAGCAAATGGAGTTGAATGTTTTTTTTTAGTGTGCTAAAAAGCGTAATTTCTTCAAATGTGTTTCAAGCAACAAAAAAAAAAGCAAATATTTTTTAATGAAGGGATATTTGCCGCTCCAGTTTTCTGTAATTCCTCACTTTTGACATTTATGTTATAAAAACACATGATTTATGTTATAAAAAAACCTTGATTTTTCAAAAGATCCAAAGAAATTACTAGATAATTTCCGACTCTGTTGTATAGGAATGCCCGATAGAATTCATAAGAGTGCTTTTCAGCTTGACGCTGAATATTTTTCGGTCAACGTAATTTTCGACGCGTCGATTTACAGTGAAAAATTACGAAATGTATATCTACAAATACATAAGCACATACACACATGGTTATACATAGCTACTTGTCGCATGCACTGATACAGGCGTGTCCTTCATCTCCCGCTAAATCATCCGGCCAGAGCTTTACTTTCATTCGACGCAGCAGCTGTGAGCTGGAAGAGGCCCTGCACCAGATGGCTGGACGTGATTAGGGAAGATCTTCTGAGGCCCGACCTCATCCTGGAGGAAGCAGGGGGGGGGACTGGTATACCTGGTCGGCTCTACGCATGATGACGCGTCTGCCTCTGGGATCACTAACTTGGAATGACCCCGGCCACACCAAGCAAGAGCATGAAGCAAGCTTATATATATATAGTTGCTTCCCAACCACATGGTTCTGGGTTCAGTCCCATTGTTTGGCACCTTGGGCAAGTGTCTTCTACTATAGCCTCGGGCCGACCAAAGCCTTGTGAGTGGATTTGGTAGACGGAAA
>JAOPUL010000002.1:39266635-39278765 GCA_027564515.1 Octopus rubescens | reverse complement strand
TCTAACCCATGCCTGCATGGAAAAACAGACGTTAAAGGATGATGATGATGATGATGATGATATATATATATACACATGATGAACTTCTTTCAGTTTAAGTCTACCAAATATATATGTTCAATATTTGAATGTAAAATACATTCTGAAAAATAATTGTGTGTAAAAACTACTTTTGTAACTTTATTTATGCAAATGATTACAATTTTTAGTGTACCTGGTATACCTGTAGAATGCCAAGCTTATTAGATTTGGATCATATAGATAATATTCTAATAACTTACTTTACAAACCTTTTATACTTAGTAATCGTTGATCTTAAATTTGGACAGTCGAGCTTTAATACTCTATGAAATATCAGAGTAAACACTCAATTAAAAAAGCAAGCAACTATGGCAAAATAAAAGTCTCTGAATAAATAAGAAGCAGAATTGTGGCTATTTAATTTAAAAGATTTTTTAGTATTTTACTACAAAATCTTCAAAATAATTTCCTATGTCTAATACCTCCCATTGTACAAAAGATCAAACATTTTATTAGATTGTAGATTTCCAGTTTTTCAATATTTGGAAAGAAATACAGTATGCTAAACTAAAAGACATTTCAGTTTCTTGTATTAGCATTTAAAACCTTAATTTAATTTCACTTATTTTTTAGCAAAAGGACAGTCGTTGACCTTGACCTTCCCGAATCTCTTTGATCATTGATTTTCCTGATGTTCTCTCGACAAAATTACCTGCCTGTGGGTGATTCTTGCTGTCAGTGTTTAATTGGTTTGAAAGCTCCCTGACAAGACATTACATTAAAGCTTGTACTAACAGGTTCCATCAACCCTAACCCTTACTCTTCCTGACTCATGTGGTGCACGTGTTTCTGTGTGAACTGGGATTGAGTTGCAGATATGTGAGCATTTAATAGTGCATAGTTGAGTTTGGTAAGAGGTTAGTGCTTTGGGGATAAAGCATATTTTTGCCCTGAAGTTAATAAAATGTAGCCTTTGTGATCGATACAGTCTTGATGTTGTGAAGAATGCATGGCCTGCATAAATGATTAGACCAAGGATTTATTCTTTTATTCTTTTACTTGTTTCAATCATTAGACTGCAGCCATGCTGGGGCACTGCCTTGTTAGCTGAACAAATCGATCCCAGTACTTATATTTTTTTTTTTAAGCCTGGTACTTATTCTATCGGTCTCCCTTGCCGAACCACTAGGTTACAGGGACGTACCAAGCCATCACCGGTTGTCAAGCGGTGGTGGGGGACAAACAAAGACACACACACACACACACACACACATATATATACAACAAGCTTCTTTCAGTTTCTGTCTACCAAATCCACTCATAAGGCTTTGGTCAGCCTGAGGCTATAGTAGAAGACACTTGCCCAAGGTGCCACACAGTGGGACTGAACCTGGAACCATATGGTTGGAAAGCAAACTTCTTACCACACAGCCATGCCTGTCTGTCTCTTTGTAGTATTTCTAGGACTGAATTACCCAATGTGTCCTTCTTTTTACCCATTTTGTTATATTTCTGTCAAAATACACTGATTTTGTTTCAATTAATTTTGAAACTAATGAAGAAGTTTGTAAAATAATTTGTCATTATTATGATGATATCTCAAACTTAAATTAACGTGGGATTTTGATGAAAGGTTTTAATTTAGATCACTTTAAAACAAAGTTTGCATCATCGATCCAAGGGTGGTCTTGGGTGGGTTGGTATGAAAAAGGTTAAGATGGTAGGGTCTGAGTTGAGGGAAATTTGATGCCTGCACATACACACGCACGTATGTGTTTGTGTGTTAAATTTTTATTTGAATCTTGTAAGTAGCACCTTGTTTCTGATACACTGTTTCTGTTATTTCATTGTCAGGAAGAAAAACAAATCTGCATCTACAAAAGTTCCTTTATCTTTGGAGGAGTTATTGGCAAAGAAGAAAGCCGAAGAGGAAGCTTTGAGCAAAGTAAGGTTGATGTTTGAGACATTTCCCATCTGACATCATTGATGTTGATATTTTTGTTGTTGTTGTTGTATAACTGAGTTCTTCAGGAATTGGGAAGCATTGACAAAAGACATTTACAATGGTTTTAGAGTAATCAAAATTACTATAACAACCAAGAATTAAACTTGGTCCATTGATTTCGATTCCCAAGGGTTAATACACATATATGTGTGTGTGTGTGTGTCTCCTTGCCTTGACATCGTATGACAGCTGTAAATGAGTGTCACTGTCATACAAGCAGTGTCATTCATTCCCAATATTCTGTGAAAATGTCTGACCCTGGGAAATATTGTCATGCTTGGTGACAGGAAAGGCATCCCATCATAGAAAAGTTGCACCCCAGTTTAAAATAGTGCAACTTATACACAAGTAAATATATCAATGGTGGTTTGTATGAAAAGAGTTAAGTGCTGTAACCGCTTCTTGTTTTTTCATTTAGCCAAAATTCCTGACGAAAGAAGCAAGAGCAGCTGAAGCATTGAGGAAGCGAGCAGAAGCTGTTAAGCAACAAAAGGCCAACATTCAAGAAGAGAAGAAAAAGCAGATAGAATTTTTGAGGCATGCAAGGGGTGATTTAGGTAACCAAGGATTTTTCTAGCCTCCAAAGTTTTCGTATAATTTTTTTTGTTTCTTTTTTGTTATGACATCATCAAAGGAAAGCAGCACCCCCCTCCTATGACCTTTGCAAACGGTCTTGATGAGGGAAAGGGAAGAAGAAATGACAACTGATTGGTTGATCCTAAACTATAGTGGGAGTTAGCCCCTCCCTCTCCATCCTCACTCTTCTCTTCAAAGGAAACTTGAAGAAACCAGTGACATTTTGGCTGAAGAAGAAACTCTGTATTCAGTTATTTTAGTCATGTAAACCACACAAATACTTTTGCTGTAGCCATTAGACAAAAGAAAACTGCCTGCCCTTCCCAGCTAAAAGAAGATGGTGGGGCAGTGTTCATGGACTTGGTTGTGGACCAAATTCTCAGAAATGTGAAATTTTGCCCATTTTCATGCATCTTAGAAAGTGTCAGATATTTTGAGAATTAATTATTCAATGACAATAATGGTTTCTGATTTAGGCACAAGGCCAGCAATCTTGAGAGGAGAGCGTTAGTCTGTATCATTGCCCTCAGTATTTGACTGGATAATAGTAATTGTTTCTATTATAGATAGGTGCACGGCTTGAAATTTTAGGAAAGGAAATTAGTTGATTAAAGTGATGTTTAATAGTTAACTGGTACTTTTTTTATGAACCCTGAAAGAATGAATACACAAAGTTGACTACAGCAGGATTTGAACTCAGAGTGTAAAAAGAGCAAAAACATACTGCAAGGCATTTTGTTTGACACTAACGATGCTGCCAATCCATTACCCTCTTAATATTGGTTTCCGATTTAAGCACAGTGCCAGCAATTTTGAGCGGAAGGGGACTATTTGATACAATTAACCCCAGTACTTTAATGGTACTTTATTGACCCTAGAGGAACAAAAGGCAAAGTCGACCCCAGCAGAATTTGAACTCAGAATGTAAAAAGCCAGAGCAAATACTGCCAGGCATTATTTCTGCACTCTGAAGATTCTCCTAGCTCACTTCCTAATAATAATAATCCTTTCTATTATAGGCACAAGGCCTGGAATTTTGAGGGAGGGGTAAGTCATCGATTACATTGATCCTAGTGTGCAACTGGTACATCCCAAAAGGATGAAAGGCAAAGTCGACCTCGGTGGAATTTGAACTCAGAATGTAGACAAAGGAAATGTTGCTAAGCATTTTGTCTGGTTTGCTAACGATTCTACCAACCTGCCACCTTGGCAATAATAATAATAATAATCCTTTCTATACTGGGCACGAAGGCCTGAAATTTTTTTTGGGGGGGGAGTAGTCAATTTTATCAACCCCAGTTTGTAACTGGTACTCACTTTATCGACCTCGGAAGGATGAAAGGCAAAGTTGACCCCGGCAACATTATAATAATAATAATAATAATAATTGTTTCTAGTATTAATTGTAATTGTTTCTAGAATGTAAAGAGTTGGAAGAAATATTTCAAAGCATTTGTTATGACACCAATGATTCTGCCAGCTCGCTGCCAATAATATTAATATTGTTAATTTTTCTTGTATTAGGTCACAAAAAGTCATTTGGGAAACTACCTGCAGCATTTAGCCGTGTATTTTCAGAAAAAGATCTTGATAATGGTAAGTGTTACATGCTTTTTAGCTGCTTTACTCCACCATCAACCACCTCCTACTGTCATTTTACTTCCCAGAGTATTGTTATGTACAGCTATGCACTTGACTGAGGTGGTTTACGCTTCTCATTTGCAATGTTGGAGCTGATTTTATCTTATTAAGTACTCTAACTGTAAATGACTGTCTTTCTAATTAAATACTATGTTATCATCATCATCATCACCATCATCATCAGTTACATGGTATGAGACAAACACATGCACTCACACATATACATACGTACATGCTTGTGCCTATATGCATATGTATATATGCTGCACCTCTATGCATACATACATATATTGCTGTGTGGTTAACATGTCTGCTTCCCAACCATGTGGTTTTGAGTTCAGTTCCTCTGTGCAACACTTTTAGGCAAGTGTCTTCTGCTATAGTTCTGGGCAGAGCTTTGTTAGATAGAAAACAAAAGACATCCATTGTATATGTGTGTGTGGGTGTGCGTACATGCATGCTTGTGTGTGAGTCTGTATGTTTATGTTTGCGCTTTGTGAAAATTGCTGAGTTACAAGTGGTGATGTTGTTGTCCTTTTCCCTGTCAGCAAATTGTTCACTGGCTTGACGTCTTCATAGATGTATAATATAAGAGATCCCTTATTTGTAAAACATATAAGGCTTAGTGATGGATAAGGTTCTTCTGGCTATAAAACAACGCCTCAATAATATATTTGGGTAAGCCATGATAGCATGGGAAAAAAACAGATGTAAAAATGATTGAATGAAAGATATTTTAAGTTTGAAACAGTTTTCTCTATCTACTCACAGAATATCAGTCAGCCCGAGACTATAGTAGAAGACACTTGCTCAAGGTGCCATGCAGTGGGACTGAACCCAGAACCATGTGGTTGGGAAGTGAACTTCTCAATCATACACCCATTGCCTGCACTAAACTTATTAAAAACAAAACACAAATATGAAATTATCTTAGAACATATAATTAATCATGTAGAACTAATTAATCTATTATTCACTTATGCAATTTTCTGTCCTGATTTAAGGGATGAGGGTGTGTTTTTGGTTGCTATTTTTAGCCATTGAATGACTCCATAGAAGCTCCTTCATAGCTTTGAAATTCATAATGTATCAGATATCATAAAGTTCAAATATTTTCTTTGCAGGCCGTGAGAAATATGATAAGGACAACAAGAGGCGAGAAAGAAAGGACAAAGAAGAAGAAGACCGCAATAAATTGTTGGACATGAAGGACAAAGAGAAAGAAGTGGAGGCTATTAAGGTGAGTCAGAATAACAACAAAAAAACAAAACACGGTTTCTGTAAATATCCAGTTATCTCTCTTATTCCTTGAGCCAGCTTATGGGTGAAATCTTCAGTTTTATGTCAACTTTAAGGCTGTGGAATGGTGGAATTTAATTGAGTTTTCTTTTTTTTTTCGTGGTTCAGTCATTAGAAGAAGGTGGAAGGAAATGATTGAGTGTAGCTGTTTGGATGCTGGTGATTAGGTATGGCTGACTGGATATTGAACCCTGGTTGGGTATCAATGTTTTTTGACACCTCGAGGCAGACACACATACATGTGCAGGAAGAAATATACACATACAGATAGATTGATTAGAGAGACATTGTAATTTATTAATTGAAACTAATTGACAGACATACTTTCATTAGCCATCATATACATGGTCCCAGGTTCAGCCCTACTGCATGGTACCTTGGACAAATGTCTTCTACTGTAGCCTCTGGTCGACCAAAGCCTTCTGAGTGGATTTGGTAGATGGAAACTGAAAGAAGCCTGTTGTATATATATGTGTGTGTGTGTGTATGTCTTTGTGCTTGTGTTTCTTGACAACCACTTGGTTTGTTTACGTCCCTGTAACTTAGCAGTTCAGCAAAAGAGACTGATAGAATAAGTACTGTGCTTGATTCATTCGACTAAAAATTCTTCAAGGTGGTGCCCCAGCATGGCCACAGTCTCATGACTGACAAGTAAAAGATAAAAGATAAGTATGACATGTACTTGGAATTTAAGCATTTATTGACAAAGGGCAAAACTCCCAAAATTCTCAATTCATAGGAATTGAACTGTGGATTAATTATTGCTGATTATCCTCCTCTAATTCCCTTGGATTTCAGATTTTACCCTAAATATTTTTCAGCTCATCTGTTTGTTTTATTTCTTGTGTTTGTGTAGGAGCGATACCTTGGAATTACTAAGAAACGGCGCCGAGTTCGACGTCTCAACGACCGAAAGTTTGTGTTTGACTGGGACGCTGGAGACGACACATCCCAGGATTACAACCCCATCTACAAAGACAGGCATGCAGTGCAGTTCTTTGGCAGGGGCCATGTAGCTGGAATTGATCTCAAGGTTTTGTCACTCATTTCTTACTTTTGTCTTGTATTTGTTTTTTAAAATTTGATTATATTGTAGTATATATATATGGAACACGACTGTCACACGACCTAACGATTGCATAACGCATGAAAGTACTAGTTTTATCACAATTGATATATAATATTCTATTATTATAATATTGTAAAATTGTAAATAGTTGGAATTTCTTTGATTAATATATTCTTCTATACACAATCATACAAGCCAGATATATATATATATATACACACACACACACATATATATATATACATAGGGTGTTCGGAAAGAAATTGCGTTTTCCCAGAAAGGATATAAAAAGAAGGTAAGCTACATTTAATTGAATAGTTTTAATCAAGAATGTAATCACCATTGTTTTCAACGACAAAAAAAGTCTGAAAGATTGTTTTCAACTTCCTCTCTGTTTCTGAATGTTTTGCCTCTTATAAAATGTTCTATTGAACAGAACAGATGGAAATCTGTAGGTGCTAAATCAGTTGAGTATAGAGGATGTGGAAGAACTTCCCATCCTAATGATCTTATTTTTTCTTGGGTTTGTTTTGAAGAGTGTGGTCATGCATTGTCATGCTGGAGAATAACACCTTTTCTGTTTACCAAAGTTGTTTACCAAAGTTGTTTACCAAAGTAATTTTTCATTTACACGATCAAGTTGTTGGCAATAAACATCTGCATTGATGGTCCTTCCATGTTCCCATGTTCCAGGAGCTTGTAATGGATGATACCTTTCATGTTCCACCAAATACAGAGGAAGGATTTTTGTGGATGGACTTCTGGTTTTGGCGTTGGCACTGGCCTCCCATTACATAATAACCATTGTCTTTTTCATTTTCTGTTGGGAAGCAAAACCCATTTTTCATCACCTGTAACAATGCACTGCAGAAATAACAGGTTGTTATTCCTGGTTAGAAGACTGCTGCAAATGGTGGAATATTGTGTTCGGTTCTTAAGCGTAAGCTCATGTGGAACGGAAATTCCCTCTTTGCATGCTTTCTTTCTCAATTTGCTTGAGATATTCGTGAATAGTTGAACATGACATTAAATTTTTGAACCAAATCTCTGGTGCTTTGACGTGGCTCCGATACAATAGTCTCATTCAAAAGTTCATCGTTCAGTGTAGGTCATCTTCTAGAACAAGGCTTGTCGGATATGTCACAATCACCATCTTTAAACCTTTTAAACCACAGCTGACATGTATGAGCTTTCACTGCATCCGGATGCACTTCACAAATGTTTTTCATTGCTTCTGTAGTGGAACTTTTCTGTCGAAACTCATACAGTAAACAATGGCAAATATGTTGTTCCATAAAGTTCCTATCCTCCATGGGGTTAATTACTAAAATAACTGAATGACACACTGCCGGATAGAAAAGATGATATACTATTTCTAGACAGTTCCTGCTTATTCGACCTTGGCTCTGACATTGGTTGATTCATATTTCATAGTGGTAAAAAATTCCAATTACTTTCCGAACACCCTAATATATAGGTGTGTGTGTGTACACACACACACACACACACACACACACATATTGTCCTGGGTATGACTTTAAACTGCATCTGATAGTGGGATCCTACTTTGGAAGTTCTAATGTTTTGGGAGTGTGGAACCACCCCTTATTCACTATTGTTCTCATGTCTACTCTGACCCAGAGTAGTAGCCTCTGTCAAGGGTCTCAGCTATGGATTAATTAGCATGTTATGGAAAAAACCCGAGCACAAAGTCTCACTGCCTTGTGAGTACCTTAGGAAATGAAAAGGTTAAGGGAGTCAACCTTGAGAGCAAACCAAGGAATGGAGTCCCTCAGGTGGTCAGCTGCCCTCCTTGACATCCTTTGGGCATTTCCTGGGTAGGGGAGTCAACCTTAACAGCAAACCAAGGAATGGAGTCCCTTAGGTGGTCAGCTGCCCTCTTTGACATCCTTTGGGCAATTCTAAGGTAGGTGGTGTTCTCCTGCCCTGTAAGGTAATTCCCCTAGGAGAAGGCCATTCCAATGTAAAACCTACAGCGCTGGTCACCACAGCCGTCTCATCCCAGCTGAGCCATTTGTGGTCAAACCTCAAAGTCTAAAAGAGTGGGATTGGATTGCGTAGACTGACTGACTCTCTTTTTCTCTCTCTCTCTCTCTCTCTCTCTCTCTCTCTCTCTCTCTCTCTCTCAAACTACTAAGCACAGACAGGAAGGAAGCCCTGTGGCAATGGAGAAGAGATGAAAATGACAGGGACTGGATGGTATAGTTAGTTGCAGCCTCAACTCTGCATGTAGGCTTTGCTGCTCTTCCTCTTAATCTTCACACATGAAGAACTGCTATTATGTATGTGTGTGTTAACCGTCATGTGATGGTTGTAAAACATTGTTATGCAAGTGATGTTCACTTCCAATGTTCTGTGAAAACATGTCTGGCTTTGGGAAAATATTACTTTGTTCAGAAACAGGTGAGGGTTGGCAACAGGAAGAGCAACCAATCATAGAAAAATCTACCTCAGCAAATTCCGTCTGACCCATGCAGGCATGGAAAAGTAGATATTAAACCCATCACCACCACCACCACCATGATGATGAGGATGATCCATATTGTAAATGTGACATATATTCCAGGGCTCTGTCTGTAATATCTGGAAGTAGGGATCTGAAGGGTCAGCTGTTCATTCGCTTGACCAATGTCTCTATATATGTGTTTCTTTTTTTCTTTCCTGATGAGTTTTTACTGTTTTCCCATATTTAGGCCCAGAAGAAGGACCAGTCCAAGTTTTATGGGGATCTCCTGGAGAGGAGGCGTACAGAAGCTGAGAAGGAGCAAGAAAGGTCTGTTATATCTCTTTCTTTGTATTTGCCCCATTGTCTTTAATACTTAAAGTATGTATATACATGTAGATATATATCGTAAACTCTCCAATTCCTAGTCCCCTTCACTATATACACCTCCCTGTAACTTGGGTGGATGGCTCCCACCCACTCCCCTTCACATCTTACTTTCTCTCTCTCTCCATTCCCACCTGAGGTAGCCATATTTCCCGTGTAATGCAAGACTCCTTTCTCTGCCCCTCAATACTACTCCCACCTCAGCTGAGGGGTCTTGTCCTGCAAGTTAATTGGTGACCTCACTAGTGCTGGTGCCAGGTAAAAAACACCCAGTACAACTCTGCAAAGTGGTTGGCATTAGGAAGAGCATCAAGCCATAGAAAACTAACCAGAACAAACAATTGGTGCCTGGTGCAATCTTCTGACTTGCCAGTTCCTGTTGAACTGTCCAACCCATGCCTGCATGGAAAATGGATGTTAAAGGATGATGATGATGTTTTATATATATATATATATATGTATGGGTGTGTATGTATTCATATGTATACATATGTATGTTTGTGCATGTGTGTATATATATGTATGTACTTATGCCATACGATGTTAAGGCAAGGAGACACAAACAAACACTCACACACATGCATACATGTGTGCCAGTGACACATTAGAAACATCCGTGCTGGTGACATGCTAAAAACACCCGTGCCAGTAACAGGTTAAAGGCACCTGGTACACTCTCTGGAGTGGTTGGTGATAGGAAGGGCATCCAGCCATAGAAACCAAGCCAAAACGGACTGGAGTCTAGCACAGCTCTCTGCCTTGCCAGTTTCCAGTTAAATTGTCTAACTCATGCCAGCATGGAAAACGGATGCTAAATGATGATATATATATATATATATATATCCTTGGGCATCTTTCAGTTTCCATCTACCAAATCCACTTTTTGGTCAGACTGAGCCTATATTAGAAGACACTTGCCCAAGGTGCCACATAGTGGGACTGAACCCATAACCATGTGATTGAGCAACAAAGTTCTTAACCATACAGCCACACCTGTACCTATTGAACAATATGTTTCATTACTACTTATTTCCTATCTGACTATTCAGGAAACGTTTGAAGAACGTAGCAAAGAAAGAGGCAAAACAGAAGTGGGATGACCGACACTGGTCTGAGAAGGACTCGCAGCAGATGCAGGAACGTGACTGGCGTATATTCAAGGAAGATTACAACATCACTTGTAAAGGTGGTCGAATCCCACATCCAATTCGGTTCTGGCAAGAATCTATATTGGCAAAAGAAATCCTTGAAATCATTGACGGTGTTGGTTACAAAGTAAGTCTTTTGTTTTATCAGAACTGATGTTTTTGTTTTCTTCAGTGAGGGATGGGCATGTCAGTGGAATAAGAGTCTAAAGCAACCTTTTTAATATCTGGGCCAGACCCAAAACCTGGATTTTTTTTAGGGGACCGCACCAAAAAAAGTGAAATGCAAGTCAATTAAAGAAATATTTATTATATTTATAGAGGGAAGACCGTTGGAGGTCACTAGAAGGATACTTGAGGGCTGCTTGCGGCCCTGGGAGCCGCAGTTGAGAACCGTTGGTGTAAAGAAACATGGTTGGAAAGGCTAAGGGTTCTCTGTTCCCCCCCCCCATTGTTTTTGGGACACACCCTTCAACCTCAGTCTTTAGAAAGTGTTTGGCACCCCCCCCTCCATGTATGTCATTTCTTTTTGTTCTTTCTGAAATAAAAAATACACTTGAACTACGCTGGTCTAACTTACAACCAACAAATCACCTTTCTTATTTCACGAAAACCAAACACTTTAACATCTGCCCTCCTCTGTAAGGCCTAAATGCATGACACAACATACCCCTTTCATTGCACAAACATCTATTCAACTAAATATACAATTATTGACTTTCTACATTCATTGCTTCTATGAGTTGTGGTCGGCTGCTCTGGGGCAGGTTATGTGCATGTGAACCTTCTCCAGCATTCTCTATACGACCTGGGAGGGCCCATACCCTCGCCTGCCACTGTTAAGTAGATTACTGAAACTACAGTCATCCATGACTAGACCTGGGATGGATACTGGAGTGGTTTCCCCCCATTGTCTTCTCCAGGCAGGTGGGATTTGAACTCAGAATCTAGAGAACTGGAAGATATACCATAAAGCATTTCTGCCGATGCGCCAACAATTCTGGCACTCTTCTACCAATAAGAGCAATGTGAAAGGAAGTGTTTTACTCAAGAACACAACATACAGCTCAGTCTAGGAATAGAACCCATGATCTAGCGATATGTGAGTGCAACACCCTAACCATTAGGGCACATGCCATCCACATTCATTGCTTATCCTACTAGAAATAGCTGCCAAATCTTCCTCCTATCACATACTGTGTCTTACAAAAAGAAGGACAATATGTCTAAAAACACTAAAGTTAAGGGTTGATAGAATATGTTACTTTTTCAAGTGCAATATTTGTTTTTACCATTATAGGTATTATTGAATGTGCAAAGCCACTTCCTCAAGAAGCTCATCTGTCCCTGTTTGATCAGGTGTATCTAGTTGTTATTTAGCCCCAGGCCAATCTTGTTTGAGCAGACCTATGATCAAAGGCATTAAGACTGTGTCCATCTTGTGCTTTTAACCCTTTAGCATTTAAACTGGCCATATCCGGCCAAAATATTCTATCTGTTTTATGTTCAAACTGGCCAGATCT
>JAOPUL010000002.1:39186637-39199324 GCA_027564515.1 Octopus rubescens | reverse complement strand
GCTTGCTACATATATATATATATATATATATATATATATATATATATATATAAAACTTAGATAGCTTAGATCGGATTCGGCCATGACTAACACAATAGCACCACCTGGTATAATCTTATTTTTCTTATCTTATATTCTGTTACTAATGTTCACCAAGAAAGTGAATTTGAACATTATTTGCACAATTTATGAAGGTACTTGCATGATTTAGAAATAATTTTATCCAGCAGCGTAGCAACAGGTATTGACCTAGTATTATCAACAACAAAGTTAATTGTTGATGTTCTATTTTATATTGTTTTCAAATTTTGGCACAAGGCCAGCAATTTCAGAGTAGGGGTAAGTCGATTACATCAACCCCAATGCTCAACTGGTACTTATTTTATTGACTCTGAAAGGATGATAGGCAAAGTTGACTTCGGCGGAATTTGAACTAAGAACATAGAGATAGGCGAAATGCCGCTAAACATTTTGCCTGGTGTGGTTCTATTTTATAATATAAATAAATGTTAGTTTAAGATCCAATTAGCAGACAAGAAAATAAAACACTGAAAGTCAAACTACTTTGATATTAGTGTCATGGATTATACTTTGTGATACTAGTTCAGCTAAGGACCGCCTGACAAAGATTCTACAATTCCTGCAGTTACAAGAAGTAACCCCAACCCCAAAAATATCTTTTCTGCTATAGGCACAGGGCCTAAAATTTTCAAGGAGGGGCTAGTCGATTACATCGATCCCAGTGTTAAACTGGTATTTATTTCATCACGGATGTTAAAGGATGACGACGACCCTGAAAGGATGAAAGGCAAAGTCGACCTCGGTGAGATTTGAACTCAGATGTAAAGACGAATGCAATGCCACTAAGCATTTTGCCCGGCATGCAACTGATTCTGTCAGCTCACCATTCTTATTATCATTATTAATAATGGTTTCAAATTCACCACTATTGTTTCACAAAAAAAAACATTGGGGACAGTACAATAAAATGTGGGTTTACATAGAGAAACATAAAAAGTAATAAAAAAAAACAATATAAATTTTAACAATGAATAATTCCCCAAAAGAGGGAGACTTACTAGAGCTGTTCGTGGAAACCCCACAAAACCACAGCTGCCCTAACCACCAAGGCAAGTGCCCTCTCCACATCATCTTCTTTCAATTTACAGGCGCATGCTTAGAGTAGGCCTATTCATGCCACATTCGGCCACCTTTCAACAAAATTGCTGGGAGGCAACATCCCCCTCTCTATCCTCACTTAATGAGGGTTTGGCCAAAGAGAAAAGTATCTGTCTTCAGCCCTTTCAATTTGATCCACTACACAACCTCTTTTGCTAAGGCCACCAGACAAATAAACACAGCCTGCACTTCCTGGCCAAAGACGATGGGACGATCTTCACAATGGACTCAGTTGATAGCCGGATCCATTATTATACATGTAACAGCACATGTCCAACATAAACCCTCAAGTTAGCAATGCTCAGGCACTGGATGAGACCATGCAGAACAGTTTTGTCACTCTGCACACATCTCAGGCAAGCCCAGCTGATGGCACTTCCATGCCTGTAGAGTTTATCTCGAACCGGCAGTTGATATCCGCTAAGAGGCCTACAAACATGTCTGGCATAGAAAAGTAAAACTTGTAGGGCAGACCATCCAAACCAGGTGATTTATCCACCCCATGCAACTGTTATTGGCCTTTTGCAACACTCTGCCCCCCTCTTGCTGAGTCATGGCATGCCATCAAGGAAGACACTGAAGTCTATCTTGCCATTCATCTCAAACAGTTGAGCAAAGTGCTGAAATGCCACATACATCTGCTCAGGCTCAAGTACCACGCACCCATTTTAGTCAACCAAAGACCAAATTGTGGATTTGTTTCCACATTGCACCTCTGCCACTTGGATGCATCGAGTGGCTTTCATTCCCTAGAGCCTGGTCTCACTGATAGTCCCTACATCTAAACTTAGTGGCCTGAGGTGATTGAGTTAGGTGGCCTTTCCCATCCAGGCCATGTGCATTTATACTACCTATTCTGAGCAAGGCCATGTTTGTCAGAGAGAAGAAGAGTGAAGAGAATTACTTACCCTATTTCTGTTGAGAGACAAGTGTTCTCTCCTTCTGGCTATTTGTGGAGGTCTCCACAAGCATTTCTTTGTTGAGTCTTTTGTTTATGGTCCCACAGAAATCTCCGGTTCCTTTGGGACATTTTGCTTACAGTTTGTTGCATTGTTTTTATAATTTTCAAGGAGTGTTAGGTGAGGATGTGATGTATTGATTGATTTAGAGAAATGTCTGTATTGTCAACAGCATGGAAAACAGATGTTAAAAGAATGATGATGAAGTCCTTGCTGTTTGTGTCAATGTCCATGTAATTGATGATGCTGTTCGTGTTGTTGGTCTGGATTGCTATGCGTTTTCATTTGTTTGGGGGTTTGTAATGGTGGTGTTTCTAATGTTGGAGATGTTTATAGTCGTGTTGGTGTGTGATGGTTTGTGTCTCCTCTAATCTCTTCATTTATAGTCTTGTACCACACTTTTCATTTTGTAGTTTTTTTCCTTTTACCTTTCACCAGGATCCATTCTGGTGGTTTTTCCCAAACTCTTTACTCACTAGACAAGTTTTCACAATCAAAGACATGTGGTAGGGAGGAAAGAGTTATGTCTGCACAATCGCGCGCATTTCTAAGCTGGTGGTCTTGTCGATTGGTGTAGGTGAGGCTTCTTTTGGTTGCGATGTGGTATTAATGCTTGCTGCTGATGTTGTTGAATGGATCTCTTCTGCTGCTGTTAAGTTAGGTGTCTGCATTAGCAGGGGTTTCCTTATCTTTACATGTGGCAGAAAGCCTTTAAGTGGTTTGTCTCACCATAAATGTGGCATCTTGGTTTTCTGCCCTCGACTGCTACAAATAGCTGCGCACCATTAGGGAGGTTGATCAGGACATCAATACTTCTTGGTTGGTCTGTATTGATAATTCTTTTTTTGTGTCTGACCAATTTTCCTTTCCCATTTTGCACACTTAGAGAATTGTTATATAATTCTCTATGGCTGCCACAAGCAAAGAGATGTCCACTTCTGGTGGTACCTCTGCTACCTTTATTTTCACCACCCTCCGACTGAGGTAAGTCGCAATTCCTCACATTCTTTGGCTTTTTCTTCAGTTGGGAATCTCATCTCAATTGAGCCAAAGCGTCAACAAGGGCGACATAAATTTTTTATCCCCCATACTGGTCTCAGGAATTTTTCAATCTGGGCCTGCGTCGATCGCTCCGGTCTCCTGGTCTTTGATGAAATACATTTGTAGCTAAGTTTGGGTTTTTTTCTTTAGTATCTTGTATTCCCTTTGGTGTATTCATAGATATTGTTCTCCCATATTTTGGTAAGTGTGCCTTGGCATCACAACGTTTTCGCCGAGACGTCAACGTTCTCCAGTCGACGACACGCTTGTGCGAAACCGTTCCCATTTTGTTTAGAAATAAGAACAACCGTTGTATTAATGTTTGTGGTGGCGATGGTGGCCGGGTTGTGTTTTGTTGGTTGATGACAGCGGTGCTGAGGTTCGCAATCGGGGAAAGTCAATTTCATAGTTTGAATCCTGCCTGTGTCGTTGCTACTATTTCCCGTCGTCGTCGTAGTAATACTCGATTGGAATTTGAACTTTGTGACTGATCACCTCCCCTTCCATATGAAGGGTAAAAACGAACGACTGTGATGCGTGTTGCAACTCTCTATTATTGCTACCTCTCACTTCTCCTGCCATGTCACTTGGCAAAGGCAGCCGTCGCCATGTTGGTTTATTTTTCAAAACAAAATTGAACATTTTTCCATTTCAAATTTGAACGCCATCCAAAGGGGTGCAAAGAAATAATCAAGCAGACCTATGCAATGCTGGTCGTTCCCTTTTGTTACCATATTTCTGTTAACATATACTGCCTTCTTTCAATTAATTTTTAAAATAATGAAGAATTTAATAAAATAACCTAATTATTGAGCTGGGGTCTGGAACAATTTAGCATAAAATTTTGATGGAAGATTATAATTTAGACCACTTTAAAACAATAAATTTATGTCAGAACCTGGGCGGGTTAACAAATTTTAAATAATTAACTTTTGAAGACACAAATAAACTTACGAGCGAAGCGACACACCCACCAGTGCGAATATTAATAATAATGCTTTCTATTTTAGGCACAAGGCCTGAAATTTAGAGGGAATGGGCTAATCGATTACATCGACCCCAAGTGCTCAACTTGTTTCATCGACTCCGAAAGGATGAAAGGCAAAGTCGACCTCGGCAGAATTTGAATTAATAATAATCAGCGGAGTTTGGGAATAGCTTTCCTTTAAACTCCCATAACTCACAGGAAACGAAAAGAAGTGATGGGCAAAATATAAAAAGAAACTTTCGGGAAAAACTTTTTTCTTTTTTTTTTTGACAGAATTGCAATTTCCGTTTACAGAAACACAGGAATATTGAATGTAGAACATAGTACACATATAAAAAAGATATAGAAACAGAAGGGGGGGGCAGACAGCGGGAGCGGTATTCAGCCGCGCCCCACGGTGAATGACCACGCTGCAGTATTGGGGTGAAAACAAAAACTTCTTTTCTCAGTTAGGTTTGGGGCTTCAAGGGGCAGCTTTTCAAAAAACTCTACCAAAAAAAAACATACACATTAATTTGACCGTCTTTGCCTTCACGGTTAAGGAGGGACCTTTAACCTTCGATGAAACAAGTTAGATAAATACGCCAGCAAAATTGCTGAGCTGGCTTAGAGAATAAATCTATAATGAAATAATGAAAAAAAGACAAATTCCCACGATGGGGTTTTTTTTTTTCTTTTCTTTGTGGTGAACTATGGTAATAGGTATTTTTCACCAGACCCTCAGCAAACTTTTACTCTCGATAACAATATGCAGACATTTTGTTTTACTAGGCACAAGGCCATTTGTTGTTTTTACTTTCTTTAGAAAACATGGTAATACAGTAATACGACTCCACTAGATTGCTGCAAAATATATAAATGAAAGCAGCGGAATTTGAACACAGGATGTAGAGAACTGAAATTTTAAAAAGATAATTAGTCCAGCACTCAACTGTCTCCGGTGTCAGGAATGGATACGAAAAGTATTCTCTCAGGTTTTTAGACAGACAAATATAAATAAGAGATTAAAAGAAAAATAACAAACTTAGAACAGCTGCCCTGAAAGTTTACATAATCCACGGACAAATTATAAACGGGGTTAAAACAAAAAGTTCATTTCAAGTCAGGTCATACGTTTCATCCACGAGGGTCCGTTGTTCGGTAGCTTGTTGGTTTTGCTTGCCAATCGAATATTGCTCATTTGATCGCACCCGCCACCACATCACATCTTTTTTGCTTGTGTTTTTCTTTCATTATTTTGGGGGTTTTAAAAATAAATTTGGCTTTTGAAGATTCGCCGTGACGCTTTTAATCTCGTTTGAAAGTATGAACAGTCTTGGCTCCTTCTTTCCAAGCCGAATAGACGAACAACGCTAGAATAATGTGAACGGTGAAAATGGAAACGATGGCTGCGTAGAAGTAGGAATCGCTGTTGGACATTTTGAAGATGTTCTCGAAAATAAGCCATTTGCTGAGGAAATAACTGAGGATCGGCAATGTTAGCATTGCCGTGCTGAAAAACATCATGGTTTTAACAACGGTACCAGAATCATCGCTATCATCATCTTCACGGATTCCTTGGAGACCAGAATTTGGAGGAAACATGTTTTTCGTTTTATAAAAAAAACTAGGATATATATGTGTGTGTATATATATATTATACTGTATAGTATACAATTCTATATTTCGTGTGCAGGTGGTAAACTGCGCGCTGTAAATGGCTATCTCAAGTGATTAGGCGGATATGAATTTTCTTGTTTCATCCGTTTAGAGAGTTCGCATACTTAACAGTTGATTCCCCTTCCAAGTTTTATTTATTTATTTAGCAAAACAGAAAACTAGAAAAATTTGGCATATCTTTAATTAATTAAAAATATACCAAATTTTCCCAATCTCTTTTATTAAAATATGGATCAAATTTATTTGTTCAATGAATAACAGACACAGGTAGAAATTAATATAATGAATACAGTTGATTCCTTAGAATTAATAGAATAGAAAAAAAAAGAAGAAATGTAGACAAAAAACGAGGAAGCAAAGCAGCGGGAGAACATATCCCAGTACGCGGGGGGGGGGGTAGTCTTTTTTTTAATAAACGACTGACTGTTTAACCAATAAGTTAGTTGAATAAATTATTTAATCAATTGACTAATAATTAAAAGGAGTAGAATTGAACCGGTGTGTGTATTATTAATATTGGCATAATGACTCTCTCAAGACACAACAAAATATATATAGTTAAGTTATAATCGAATAAAAAAAAACTTATAGAATGCTATACAAAGCTTGTCCCCAGTTATTGGCTACCTGATGTCATCATACAGTAGAAATGTACTTGCTACTGGATAAACTTCCGGAATTCCGTAGAATTTATATAAATAGATCAGAAACAGAAAATGGAATCCACAAGATTCTTTATTTGCCTTATAGTGAATATATCAGGTTGTCCGGAAAATTCTTAGCATTTTTAAGCACAATAAAGGATAAGAAATTTTAAACATACTCTCATCTTTGTTCATTAAAGTAATTTCCATTGTTTTCTATGACTTTAGTCCACTTAGCAGGCAATTTAGATATTCCATCAGCATAAAACTCAGTTGCTTTTGAGAAAAAGAAGTCATCTAAGTGGATTTTGACACCATCTAAACCATTAAATGGTTTTTCTTTTAGGGAGTTCTGCAGAGACAAAAACAAATGATAGTTTTATTTGTTCAATGAATAACAATGAATTTAGTGTACAAGTAGGAGTTCACCAAGGAGCAGTCCTCAACCTTGTTTATCAGAGTCCACCAGGCTGTAACAGAGGAATTCAAGAGTGGCTACCCCTGGGAACTCCTCTATGCTGATTACCTTGTTCTTATAGCTGAATCACTACCTGGCCTAGAGAAGAAATTTCTAGTATGGAAGCAAGGTCTGGAATCTGAGGGCCTTACCTTAGAGAAAATTTAGCAAAGACCAAAGGCCTAGTAAGTAGGAAAACTGACAAATCACAATTCCCTTCAGAGAGATGGCCCTGCTTGATATGTAAGAAGAGTATTGGTAGAAATTCCATTCGTTGTATCCAGTGCAAGTTTTGGACAAATAAGAGGTGTAGTGGTATCACAGGAAGGTTAACAGAAAAAATAGTCTTTGTGTGTGGCAAACGTGCGGGTACAATAAACACTAAGAATGCGCAGAGAATAGACTTCCACAAATGCTCCGGGAGGATCCTTAGAAGTAGATAGCTTCTGTTACCTAGACGACCAAGTTAGCAGTGGAGGAGGAAGTTCTGAAAGCATAATTGCTAGAATAAGAACAGGCAAGGAAAAGTTCAGAAAGCTACTACTTTTGTTTGTAACAAAGGGCCTCTGTCTCAGAGTGAAAGGCAGATTGTATGATGCTTGTGTACATACAGCTATGCTACATGGCAGTGAAACATGGGCTATGACTACAGAGGATATGCGAAGGCTTGAAAGAAATGAAGCCAGCATGCTCCACTGGATGGGTAATGTCACTGTATATATACGATATAACCAAATGCAATCGGACTTACCTTTCATCTTCAACTCACTCGGGGCAGAGTCACTCCACCATCAACATGCATTCATCCACTTCACTCTCGCGGTCAGAGTTCATGCCACATGTCCACATGCTCTCAGGACTGCTGACAAGAAAAGGAAGTTGATTTGGCCCTCGTGCTGATCTTGTGTCACTCGTCCTCCCAGTTCCGGTCAGGTGTCCCCCAACTTCTGGCACTCTCCCCTTACGGTAGGCAACCCCACATGACCTGATCTCAAGGATCAATCCCCTCCCCATGTCAAAATCTGCCATCCACCTGGGTGGTCGGTGGTCCTGCTGTGATCTCCACACTGATGCGGCAGTGCTTTTGTTTTCCTCTTCCTCAGAGTCCATGGAAACAACGACTCTACAGACGTCCAAGACGTGATGTGGAATTCCATCCACGGACATGTTGTTTTGGGAATTTACGGCCGTTACTGTTCCCTTTCCCCATTGAAATGTGCAAAGACCTCTTCACCCATACAAATGCGTTCTCTCTCTCCACCAGCTGTCGTGGTACTGTGCTTGGGTGTCACCAATCGTATCTGTATATTACCTTGTGTGACACCAACTCCTTGGCCTGTCCCACCCAAGGAGACATGTGGTACCAAAACACTGCCTCCATTAGTGAAATGTGCCCCCTTACCACCATAGCCTTGACTGTGTGATGGTATCTCTCCATGATCCCATTTCTGCTTGGCCTGTATGCCACTCTGAAGAAGTGGTTCACCTTCCACTTTTCAAGCATCTCCCTCAGCGCATCCGAGTGAAACACAGTGCTGTTGTCCTTCAGCAATTCGTCCATGGTACCCCACTCCAAGAATTTCTCTCTCAGTGTCCGCATGGTTTCCTTTGTAGTCCCCGTCTTCATTTCCCTCCATATCGCCCCACAATCGACCATTGACAGATAAATCCCTTGTCGGTAGTGTGTCACGTTCACCGCCAATCACTTCCAGTTGTGTTCCACTGGGATACTGCCTGTCTCATGCACACCTGGAGTAGGGTCTATAGACTAGCATCTGTTGCAACCTCCGACCACTCTCCGGGCACTCTGTCTGCTAACGTCAGAGTCGATTCTTCTGGCAAGGAACAGGGTCCTATCCACTCCCATGTGGTGCATGGCATGCAGCCTGCTCAACTCCGAGTCGCTCAGCTAACACACTGCAGCTATCCATTTTTCTGCATCCTCTGGCACTTCCAGCCAGGCTTTCTTCACCCTGGTTAAAACGTCTGCCCTATTTTTCTCTGAGGGTACAAAGACTACACTCAACTTCAGGCCAAACTCCGTAGACAGCTCTCCCAGAGTTCCCAGGTGGCACTTTATCAACATTTCTGCTGCCCCTTTCATTCGCACCCTCTTCTTACTGGTAAGCACTGATCTCACCCATCCAAGTACAGTGGCCAAGCCAGTGTGAATCTCTATAGTGTGCAAGCCCCCACCTCGGCGAGATTCACTCCTCTCTGCACAGCATCCAGTTTGGCCATGTTGATGTGGTTGCAGTCCTTCCTGAGTCAGGCTGCGTCCTCAACTTCGACGCCCTCTATCTCCAGAGTGACCTCGAGTGCTAAGCTGCTGGCATCACATCATACGGTCCTGCTCTCCGATTTGGAAACATAACAGTATCCTCTTACTGGGTCGTCTGCCTTTACCCTCCCCACAATCTCCTGTATCATGGCCACTGTTCTCTCTCCTACTCTACCACCCCAGCTCACCCCATCTGCTCGTCTCTTGACATAGCTGCATGCGGTCCGAAGCCACCCTGCGATCGGATACTGGCCCACCAATTTGCCACACATTGAGAAGAGTTCCCATCTATTCATGTCGGGGTCCAGTTCTGGGACTTCATTCCCCCTCCGAAACACCAATGTGCCGTTCTTGTCTCTTTGCAGCTTGAGTCCTAGTGCGGCTCCTCCCTCAATTGCCTCTGGAAGTCAACCCAAACCTTGCCAAGTGGCTTGAGACCTCTGCTGCTGACACCATGGTCTTGTCTACTAAGATGTCATCGATGTAGGAATTGGTGGCCCTCTTCACCTTGTCTGCTTTCCCCAGAATGGCTTTGAGGACCATTGCCATGATCTTTGGTGCAGAGTTCAACCCGAAGCCAAGCCTGGTCAGGCAGTATGTCTAGCCCTTATACCTGACCAGCCGGTACTTCCACTGCTTCTCTATGTGAAGCTGTAGATATGCTGACTTTAAGTCAACAATCATGGAGGCCCTGTTATTCATCTCCACTCTCACAAGGTTTCCCCGCAAATGTCTGAGACCTCACCACCTGTGTGGCATGACACATGTTCGTTGAGTTCACGAAAGTCCAACACCTGTCTGACCTTGTTCTTCGTAGGTTGCACCACTGCCAGCAATGGCAACACTTCATACTTTACCTCCTCCTTCCAAGGAATCAATATATCCTCTTCCATCTCTATACTTCAAACTTGATTCTGGCATCTCCTTTCAAGGTATGCTGATCCCAGCCCACTCTATTCTTCAGCGTTGGTGATTCTCCTTTCCAATACCATTCAACTACCCATCATTGCCCATCAAACACAACCATCAAATCCTTCTCCTGTATGGTGTGAGCGGCATGTTTTTCTTCGTGGATCATCATATTCTCCTGTTGCATACTCACAGCGCATGTTTCCGCGCTACCAAACATTATCCCAACTTCGCTCACTGTTCCTCAAGAGTGTCAGTGGCATAAATTGTTGTTAACTTCAGATCAATCCTGGTCCAAAAGAACTATGATCAAAGGCTTTCTAGTTTTGTCCATCCTGTCTTTGGGGGGGGGGGGTGTGGGAGGACAGACACATCTAGGGATTCATTATCTAATATAAGGGTTCTTATTGTTTTTTTCATCACGTATCACTTTGACTTAATGAATAATATTTTCAGGGATCACTTAATAAATGAAATTAAACCAAAAACTAAACAGAGCAATTTTAGTTAAACATCAAATAAAGCCACCAAATAGAAAACAATTAGAACAAGCAAATACATGAACACATAAAAGCACTGGCATAGTTGTGTAATAAAGAAGTTTGCTTCCCAAACACATGGTCATGGGTTCAGTCACTGTGTAGCACATTGGACAAGTGTCTTTTACTATAGCCCTGGGCTGACCAAAGCCTTGTGAGTGGATTTAGTAGACAGAAACTGAAAGAAGCCTGTTACATGTATGTTGGTGTGTGTGTGTGTGGGGGGGGAGTGAATATGTGTATCTCCTTGTCTTGACTTTGCATGACAGTTATAAATGAGTGTCACCTTCATACAAGCAGTGTCATTCATTTCCAATATTCTATGAAAACATGTCAGGCCATGGGAAAATAATACCTTGCTTGAATACAGGTAAGGGTTTACAACAAGAAGGGCATTAGGCCATAAAAAAATCTGCCTCAATAAACTCCATTCAACCTTTGCAAGCATGGAAAAGAAGACATTAAAATGATGACAAATGAAGTAATCATAATGTTTAATACTATTGTGATATATAAAAAGGGACTTTTCTGTTGATCCCTGGTGGTCCATGGACCACTAATTGAGAAATGCTGATTTAATGTGTACCCTTCTTTTTATTTTAAAATTTACAGTGTGATTTGAAAGAGTTATGACTGCTATTCCCAACAGGTAAAATGACCATATACAGCCTTCCTAGTTGACTCTTTTGAAGTGAAATAACAGCAACTGGGAATGAAATAGGATTGTGGAGTTATCTCACTCAATGCTGAAGCTAACCTCTTCATCAGCCATCAAAGTGACCAACTTTTATCTTTTACTTGTTTCAGTCACTTAACTATGGCCATGCTGGAGCACTACCTTGAAGGATTTAGTCAAGAAAATCAACCCAGTACTTATTTTTAAGTTGGGTACATATTCTATCAATCTCTTTTACTGAACCACTAAGTTATGGGGATGTAAGCAAACCAACACTGGTTGTCAAACAGTGAGGGAGGTAGAAACACAAACACAAACACACACACAAACACATATAAATATATATATTATGGGCTTCCACACAGTTTCTATCCACCAAATTCACTAATTAGGTATTGATTGACTTGGGGCTATAGTAAAAGACACTTGGCTAAGCTGCCACACAGTGGGACTGAATCCAAAACCACATGGTTGCAAAGCAAGCTTCTTAACCACACAGCCATGTTTATATAAGATAATAAATAATGAGGCCCCCTCAATCATTTTTACTGATAATAAAAGTCAATATGGTTCCTGGCTGTCACTCGGATGACCAAAAACCAATTCCTGGCAAGTGAACTGATTCTTCAGGCAAAGTCACAGCAAGAATATGGTTTTAGGTTCAATCCTATAATGTGATGCCTTATGCAAATGCTTACTACTATAGTCTCAGGTTGACCAATGCCATGTGATCAGAAGTTGGAAACTGTGTGGAAGCCTATCATATATACATGCATACATATATGTATGTGTGCATGCATGTGTGTGTGTGTGCATATGGTATGTGTATATATGTGTGTGTGCATGTGGTGTATGTGTGTGCATGCATGTGGTTTGTGTTTGTGTGCATGCATGTGGTGTATGTTTGCATGTATGTGTGTGTGTGTGTGTGTGTGTGTGTGTGTGCTTGTCTCCAGATGTTTTTTGCATTGATACCATTTCAGGTGTGCTGACATTGTTTTTGTTCCCTAATAAAAAAAAAAGGTTTGGCTGCTGCTTCTCAATTTGACATGCAAAGACATGGAATAAAGTACGACCTTATTTGAAAACCAAGTAAGGGTTGGTGTGTGAGCCAACTCTTACTTGTTTTGTAAATAGAAAAATCGAGGTATCTGGCGAGAGAATACTGCCAGAAGAGTATCTGACCCATAATAGCATGGAAAAAACTGGACGTAAAAACAATGACGATGATGACGATGATGATGATGAGGAGGAGGAGGAGGACGATGATGATGAGTGGTGATGAGGGTAGTGGTAGTAAAGATGCTGTTGCTTATGATGATAAGGGTGGTGTCGGTGATAATGATGATGATGAG
>JAOPUL010000002.1:39176235-39186537 GCA_027564515.1 Octopus rubescens | reverse complement strand
AGTGAGAGCGGAGTGGTGGATGCTGACAGAGATGTCAAGAAAGGCAACTGAAGAGTCAGAAATAGTGCAGGAGAATTGGAGAGCAGGGTGGAAGGATTGAACAAAAAGGAGGAAGGAGTCAAGATGTTCACGGGAGAGTGAGGTCGCACCGATACAGTCGTCAATATAACGACCATATAGTTCAGGAGTGGGACCAGTGAATTCTGAGAATATTTTGGCCTCAACGTAGCCAACGAATAGGTTTGCGTAGTTGGGGCCCATTCTCGTGCCCATGGCCACTCCCGAGACCTGTTGGTAGAACCCATCCCAGGTGATGAAAATTACAGGAGCAGAATTAGACTAGATGAAATGGAACTCGTGGAAGAGGGAGACCCAGGAAGATATGGGACAAAGTACTGAAGGACGGCCTCAGAATGCTGAACCTTTCAGATGAGTTGACAAAGGACTGAGATACTAGGTGCTTTGCTGTACTCAAGAAGACCCATCTGCATCGAGAGTCCTATGCCTGTTAGGCACCTGTGTCTAATAGCAGCTGTGTTGAGAGTTCTGTTGCTAAAAGCGGAAGCGGCCACGACGAAAGTCCTAGGCACCCATGTTTAAAAGTGGCTGTGTTGAGAGTCCTGTTGGTAAAAGCGGAAGCGGCCATGCCAAGGGTCATATTGCTAAAAGTGACTGCATCAAGAGATGCAGTCACTTTTAGCAATATGACCCTTGGCATTAGTGCTAATAGTGGCTGCATTGAATGTCTTGTTGCCAAAAGCAACTGCATCAAGAGTCCTGTTGCTAAAAGCAGCCATGTCGAGAGTACTATTGCTAAAAGCAGCCACGTACTGTTGCTAAAAGCGGCTGTGTCAAGTCTTGTTGCTAAAAGCGGCCGCATCAAGAGTATTGTTGCTAAAAGCAGCCGCATCAAGAGTCCTGTTGCTAGAAGCGGCCGCGTCGAGAGTCTTGTTACAAGAAGCGGCCATGTCGAGCCTTGTTCCTAAAAGTGGTCACCTTGAGTCCTGTTGCTAAAAGTTGCTAAAAGTGTCCTGTTGTTAAAAGCGGCCGTGTCGAGAGTCCTGTTGCAGGAGGCAGTCATGACAAGAGTCAAAGCACCCAGAGTCCAGTGATGGTGCCATGTAAAAAGCACTAGCACTGAGAGTCCCATACCAGTGGCACATTAAAGCACCCATCACACACTATGAAGTGGTTGGTGTTAGGAAGGGCATCCAGCCATAGAAACCAAGCTGAATCAGACTGGAACCTGGTACAGCCCTCCAGCACCAAGTCAAGCAGTCCAACCCATACCAGCATGGAAAACGGATGTTAAAGGATGATGATGTGAATCAGTGCATTATTATCCTGGAAGATTGCACAACCATGAGGGAACAATGTTTGTACTATCAGGCAAAATACTCAGATAATTCTTGGTGTTAACTTTGCCATGTAGAACAACTAAAGAGCCAAGAGAATACTGTGATATGGTTAGTGTAATGGTAATTGTGGTCAAATGGTATTTGACAGATATGTGGTTCAATTCCCATAGGTGAGTTGTCTACTTTTTTTATATCTTGTGCTGTGCTTGTGGATGTATATAAATCTTAACTCTCTCTATATTATATTACATTTATATTCTGGGATTATTTGAGTCAGCATGGAAGTACCTTAGGCTCACCAATACGAAATCACATTCTTATAATCTCAAAAGCAATTTTAGAAATGAAAAATTGATACGAAATGAAAATGAAAATATTCTTTGAGTTTCCTAGTAATCTACATGATCTGACAGTATCATTTTTAATGAAGAGAAGTGAATTTTTATGTTAGGGCTTTACAGTATTTTTTCATGTCAACAGAGAATTCATAGAAGCAAGCTACTTGTTTGTTTGATCCTGTTTTTTTCTTGATATTTTTGGATGAATTTTTCTAAGGTGTCACCTCTCTGCTGAAAGAGAATTTCTGTTATGTCTTATACCAGGGAAAACACAAATCAATAAAACAAGGGGTTTTCCTGTCTTAAAAATTTCACATTAAAATGTGTCATTTGTATGTAGATCTTGAGAATGATCTGGTTGATGTAGAAGCAAATAGTTTTCTATGTAGGAAGGATAGAGAAATATCTCCTTGTTTTAGATCAGGGGTCTCAAACTCAAGGACAGAAAAGGCCATTATGCACTGAAGAAGAGGCCAAGTGAGTAAAAAATGAGGGTGTAGCATGAAGAAGGTTAGATGTTAACATTTTTAGCAGCTGTTGTATAATGGAGCAAAATTGATAAATAAACAGGTCAAATCAAACATTTTTTTTTACTGTTAGATTTACAACTAAGGTTAAAAATACATGTCGGTTTTATTGTCTTTACCAAAGTTGTTTTTGATAGCAGTCAGGTCAGGTTGAAGTTGAGCTTTGGCAATGTTTTGCAGCAACCTGGGATTCTATTAAGTTTGCTTCAAGTCACATTAATTTACAAGTTGTAATACTGATTGTACATGCTCTTCTGCCAGTCTTGAGTACAATGTAGATATATGCCTTGGCAAACAATAACTCCTTGCTGGAACTGCGAATAGTGTAATGCCCCCATCAGGTGGTGCTATTAAGTTAGTCATGACCTGGGCCGCCAACGGCTAAAACAGATCTAAGTTTATCTATATTTATTTTCACTTTTGAAATGAACTGTTCACAAACATATGTGCTTCCAGTTATGACCAGAATTTACAGAGATGGAGTAAACAATTTGAGAAATCTGTCACTTGGAAGAAACTTGTAAAAATCTGGAACACCAGTCTCTGCATATTTCTGCTTCAGTAGGGTGTCACATTGAACCTCCACCAGCCTCATCTGGAGTTCATCAGAATAGAAAAAACAATAGATTCCTTTTCTAATTTAGTACAAACAGATCCTGAACTTGCTTACTGGAAATTGGAAATATTGACAATAATTGGTACTGTCTAAGACGGACATGTCAATGTGTTGAATCGGCACTCAATCACCTTTCATTTTCCTTTTCCCAAAATTTCTTTGTAGTTCAGTGTTTTTAACAACAGAGATTACCATTTTGAAAGAAAGAAAGAATAAAAAGCTTTTCAAATTTTAAATCCTTCTCCTCAATCTTTTCTTTAACTTTTTGGCATTCTACATTTAAAAATATGGAGATTACGATTCTGAAAAAAATGTTTTCCTCAAATTTCAGTTTTAGTGTCGATTGCTCACAATAATTTCCCACTTTCCATTTGGGATCATAAAATGAAAGAATGCTCTATTTAAGTTTGAACATTAAATCTTGTTATTTTTCCTGGTTTTGTTTCAAGAAAACTGTAAGTAGCAAACAGGGACATTTTCTTTTGAAACACTGAATTTCATAATTAGATGTAATTACATTATTTACATTATATACATTGGACAGATATGTGTCCTCATCTTGTAATGTTGTTAACACAACGTTTCGGCTGATGTACTCTCCAGCCTTCATCAGGTGGTGTTATTATTATTTCAGGAATTGAACTCGGAATTGCCTGAAATTGAACTTGGAATATGGATGTAATTAATGTGCAAATGAATAGCCAAGTGTCTCCTATCACAGTCTTTGTTAACACAGAAAAGAAATTAGTACTTTCCTATTATCAACAGCCACTTTTTTAGGGTTAGTAAATAATTATGACACTAGTGAGATGGGTGTAATAACTAATCGGAATAGATATTTGGAATAGATATCACTACCTCATGGAGAAAAGTACCGATAAAAATTTCCAGAAAAGGGCACGGAATTGGAGGACAAAAATGTAAAAAAAATTAAATGTTTTGGACAAAAAATTCTGGTGGAATTCTAGTTTAAGCACCCCATACAACCCCTCAATACTTTCATATTTTTGGGAATTCTCAGAAAATGTTTGCGAATTTGTTCTACACATGGGAACTCATACGACCCCCCCCCCTAAATCCTAAAAGTTCCACTCTCTTTAGAATTTAAAAAAAAAATCAGAGTTTAAAATACGGACTAGTCCGAATTCTTTGCTGAATCTCAGCAATGGACAACCCTTGGGTACACCATCATTCCATTAAATGCTTCATTTGTTTCTGTAAAATCCAGGTTAGCATGCACAAACAAATGAAGCAGGTAAGAACAAACCTTAGCCACTTACACACATAGAGGCCAAAAAAATACATACATGAGAACACACACCTACATACCAAAAAAGATGTATGCATATGTATTTATGTATGTACGTGTCTATGAAAGATAATGGATGTACGTGTGACTGACTACAAATACATACAGCTGAACACGGCGTGTACACAAATACACACACGTACACCCATTAGTTTCCATATACACGTACATGCATAACTACATACAGCTTTCACTTTCTCCTCTGACTTCGAAGCAAACGTCATGAAAACAAAAGTAAATAAATAAAAAATTACGGAATTTAACGAATGCCATTATGGCTCAGCTAATCGTAAATGACAAGTTTTAGATGATATAAATTACGATTATGTGGGAAAAAAGTGGAAAAATAATTTTTTTCTTTTTGGGGGATCATTCTCCTCCCCACCCGACTTTGTTGAATGCATATTTTTTAATAGGGCTCGGGAAAAAAGTGGTGGGATATCGTAATATCGTAATCTATACCATTAAAATACATCGAATAATATTCATTTTAAAGGAAGTTATAAGGAAACAAATTCAGCGGTTGTGGTCATTGTTAGAAGTAAATAATATTTTTATTTTGCGCCAAAAATTTAGTACTTTGACCTCCAACTAAATGCAAGTCACACACTATATTCACAGCTGAAAACCAAACCACACCACACAAAGCTAACAAAATCATTGAACAAATAAACTATTTATTATATAAATATCAACAGTTTATATACATTATAGAACAAAGAGATGATCACATTTTGATTTATCTGCTAACGGAAATAAAGAAGTTAGATTAAACGTTGTTTTTAGTAACGTTGTCAGTGATTAGAAATTTCATTTCTGATAAGCATTACAAAGAAAGTGATAATAACCAGACACATTTGGACTAACACATATTTTTAATATCACATGCTTTTGAGAAAGTTAGACAAACTTTCATTACAAACATGACTTCCCAACTGGCTCTGGTAAGGTGCTTTCGTTTTATTAATTTATTATTATTATCAATCAAGGATGATTTTTCTCCTTTATTCTTATAAGGTTGATAAAATAAATGTTAATCGATGTTATTTATAGACTATTTCATCTTCCCTCCGAATTTCTGGTCTTTAACTCCGTGTAAAGTTATTGTCATTTTAAAGTTACTAATAGCAACAAAATAATAGAATAACAAGTTTGATGTGCGATTGTAACTATTTATGGTCTGTTACTGTTGTTATTACAATGACAGGTAAAACCAAATATATATTTTTTAAAACAGCAAAACAACTTAATACTACGTCGTTTGATCTACAAGAAATATATTTAATCGCCTGATCCAAAAGATGGATAGCTATGGTTGGATACCATTGATGACATTCTGCTCATTCAAGGTTCATTAGAAACTAAAAACAACCAAAACTGTAGGAAGCCGTCACTCGATCTGCTAAAAATAGCAGTCAAATATCACTTAAATCACATCCCACCAAGTTAAATGAAAGCAAGAACACATTGGATAATATAGTCCTGAAAATATGACGGATAGGTCTGCTCACTCAGGCCTGACTGGGGGCGAAACATCAACTAGAATTAAATTTAGATAGCTATTTCAGCAGTCGTTCTTAATTACCAGTTAAAATACAAAATAATCAAACTAGTTTATGAAAATAATATTGCATAAAGCTGAAAACAAAATATTTCAATATTTTCCCCATAAAATAACAAATGTCAAGATAAGATTATAATTTCGGGCTGAGAAAAGCAAACTGTCAAAATATCGGTCGCTCTCCGACAAGTCTTATGGCTGAGCCTGTGGCAATGGAGACCTCCGGCGTTCTTGGCCCCCGGACCATATCCCTGCTCACCGCTTTCGGGGCGGAGATGGCTGTCCGCAAGTGTGAGCCCCGTGAGTCAGAGTGGCTTTTCAGCACATCTCCCTCGCCATCCTCCGGGACAACACCTTTCCCCTTTTATCTGCTGGGCCCAGGGACATAATTAAATATGCCCTTTAGTCTATATAGTCATGCCCTTTAGTTACATAATATAGGACTCCCAGCTTGTCGCCAACCGTACATCTAAAAAGTGGTGAAGACACTCCAACAGTTGATGATAAAAAATAAACATGATTTCCAAGTTATAACTTTATTTTTGCGGCCACTTTTCGTTTGCATCGGTTTGTGTTATCTTTAATAATTCAGTGAAGTAAACAGTAAACCGAGGTGAACTTAGCCTTTCATCCTTTCGGGGTCGATAAAGTAAGTACCAGTGAAACCACTGGGGTCGATGGTATCGACTTCGCTGCGATACCCAGGTATGGGTTAAATACCCTCGCCAACCCGCAGGCCTAGCGTGGCGAGTATAATGGGAATGGGATATAATGGGATAATGGGAAGAGGTTCGATGGATTTAGTGCTATCTTATTGCATGGGTACACTGAACACTTGCCGGGCACCCCACGGGTCTAGGGACCTCATTTATGTGAGCTATGGCTTGCTATCATTAAATAAATACTATAGGCTCGGGTGTATGGTTTTGCCCAGAGACCTATAATACTGTAGAAATGGCTCTGGATGGACTGTTTGCCCTTGGGTTAAAAGCAGGCGTCTCGTATAGGGCAGCACTGTTTATGACCTATTTGCTCCATCATATGTTTTTAATGCTGTAGCGGAAGTGGATAGTATCCGGGTTGAACGAAATACCGTAATTTGTCGGTAAATTAGTTTAATCGAGAGGTTTTGAATATTTTATTTTACAAAACGATAATTTATCCGAAGTAAACCATTTTGAAAATTTCACTTTGTAAAGCCGTAGGTGTAAAAAAATCTCATCTTTTTTTCTGTAAATCTGAGTCATTTTTATGTAACAAATCGCTGAATAGCAAACGTCGCTTTCTACATCATGAAAACAAAAGTAAATAAATTTCTCCGGACATTACCGAACAATCAACTGATCAAAAAGTGACAGATGTGCTGGTCAAGACGAAAGATTGCCCCTATAGATTACACCTTATAAAAGGAAGGACACATGGATACACTTTCTGGTAAAAAAGGGCGTTCTTTCGTTTATAGCAGCAAATCTTCGGGATTGTCCGTACATTTTTTTTAGTTATTATCCGTCTAGTCCGTCGACCGAGAGTCAGTATCCATCTATTTTCGCATTCAATACAAAAAGAGATACCTATTTCTTATCTTATTTACTATTATAGAAAGTAATTAATGATAGGATATTATAATTCATAACAGTTTTCTCTGCTGAGTGAAAAGTTAGTTATGGTACATTCAAAACGTATAGTCCTTTAGATAAGAAGGGGTTTTAATAATTCGTCCTGATCTCAGTTTTCTCGTCTCTTTTTGTCCTTGAATGGTTACCCGTAATACTCTCGTTCGGGTATTCTTCGTAAGTTTTGTTACCCGTATTATTTTCGTTCAGGCATTCTTCGCCAGTTGTTAATCTGCTCGGGTTTTCGGGTGCCGGACTGTGAGTTCTGTTTTCTTGTCGATACGTTTGTAGCGAAGAATGACCTAACATTAAGCGAACACTATAGAAGATCTTTCTTCCTCTCAATATTTAATTATAATATTGATTCGGACCTAGTGGAGAACACACTTTGTTAAACAGCGTTACTAAGCTCAACTCTAGATTTTGGCGCAATATAGTTTTCTAACAATTGCATTAATCTCACCGGAAAACCAATTAGAATCACGTGTCGCCTTGAGGCCCAAAACTATGACACAGCTTTATGAGCCGACCGTCATGTATAAATAACGTTTTGTCTCTCCATTTGAGTCATTCCATCTCGGCTTCACAGCACAATACGTGCGTGTATTACGTACAGAGTCTTTCGACCCCGACTCCACAACATGCAACACCGTGCGTTTATTTCATATAGAATATCTCCATTTCGACTCCAGCATGCAGCATCGTCTTTTCAACTTTTTTGCCTACACACACGCAAAACCCGCTACTCCGGAAACAACAACGTTTCAACCATAACGGACATCATCAAATGTAAATTTATCATCATCTTATTGCGACCACTATGTTACATTGGTTATCTTCTTGATTTGCACCTCATGAGTATTATGAATAAATGTTGCCTGATACAACAGAGCTGTGGATCTTTATTATTCTTATTATTTAATGTTAACGTAGGCAACTGAACCAGGCAGCCGATAATTACATCGGTTCGCCCGGCGAAGTGACCGAAAATTACAACGTTAAACCTGTTTACACGCCAAACCTTCACAGCAACACACACGCACACACATACATATACACATTCAATGTGTTGTCCTGTGCCTTCAGTAATATTTTCTTGATGTAAACCCTTGTGGTCAATAAAGAAAGCATCATCATTATAATTATTATTATTTAAGGCGGCGAGCTGACAGAATCGTTATCACGCCGGGCAAAATCCTTAGAGACATTTAGTCCGTCTCTACGTTCTGAATTCAAATTCCGCTGGGTTCGACTTTGCCTTTCATCCTCCCGGGGTCGATAAAATAAGCATCAGTTTAACACTGGGGTCGATGTAATCGACTAAACTCCTCCCCCGAAATGGCTGGCCATTATACGTCCCGACCAGGACCATTCACGACAACCTCCATCTCATGCGCTACATCGTAGAGAGGGTGGGTAACGAATCTAAAGCCTTCGATAGGGTTGACCACCAATACTTGGCGGCCGTGCTCCGCGCAGCCGGATTCAGTCCGGAATTCCGAGACTGGATCGCTGCTTTATACAGCGGCATCTGTTCGGTCGTTCGTGTGAACGGTCACTTGTGTGAACCATTCGACATTTTGCGCTCGGTTCGTCTCTCCTCTCTTCTGTATGTACTGACTCTCGAGCCGTTACTGCGGAAGTTGGAGGCGTTGAAGGGTGTCCCGCATGATCTGGGATGCGGTAGAAGCGTGTTTGCGTACGTCGACGACGTCACCTCCATGGTGTCGAACCACAGGCACATAAGCCTGATTGGGGAGACACTACAGGAGTACGAGGCCGTGACAGGAGCAAAGATTAACGCGGAAAAGTCGGTAGGCTTGCAACTCGGCACCTGGAGAGACAAGTCCATGCCGTCCAACAGCGTCGTAGGACGCTGGACAGACGGTCCGGTTAAATTGCTAGGGGTCTGGTTCGGTCCGGACCTCCAGGTGGAGAAAAACTGGAAAGAGGTGACGAGCAGGGTGGCCAATCTCACCCAGAAATGGGCCGAGAGGAAGCTGTCTCTGAAAGGTCGAGCCGAGGTGGTGAATGCGTACATCGCACTCGTCACCTATTACCGCTTGACCGTCGTCCCTTGCCCCGATTGCTGGCTGACCAAACTGGTTCACTTACTCTTCCGCTTTCTGTGGGAGGGGCGCGCTCCAATGGTCGGACGCTCCATTTGCTGCCAACGGCCTCTAGACGGAGGGTTGGGCATGCCGTGGTTACTGATGCGCAGACATGCGCAGACATCTCCAGTGTTTCCTTGAAGACGGTGAGCAGGTGTGGTCACCATTCGTCAGACGGCTTTTCCACAGCTCGTCTTTTTAACTGAGATGCAGTCGTGGATCAGGCGTAGACCGAGGAAGGGCGCTTGGCACCTCGAATGCCGACAAGCGCTCACGGCTCTCTGCCAGTCGGGCAATGCGGTCAGCGGGGATTCCAGCCTAGCGTTCTATAGAGGGCTAGTTTTGGCAAAGTGCGACGACGTTCTCGAGGAAACTTTGGGCGTCGAATTCGAAGAACTGTCTAGTCTGTTCGGGAGGACTTTCGGGCCGGAAACTATGGACAACTTCCAGAGGTCCCTCGTCTGGCAGTGCTACCGAGGGACGCTGCATGTTCGGGATAAACTCTACAGGCACGGAGGTGCCGTCAGCCGGGCCTGTGCGAGTTGCGCGCAGGGCGACGAAACCGTCCTGCACGCCCTCGTCCAGTGTCCGAGCATTGCTGACCTATGGGTTTATGTCGAACACCTGCTGTCGCGTATTGGACCCATACAGCTATCTTCCGAATCCATCGTGATGATTGACCCGCCGCCCTCCTTTGACAAAGAAGGGTGGGCGATATTTTTCTGTCTTGTTGCTGTAGCAAAAGAGATGGTATGATGGACACGTTTGAAAGGGCTAAGGACAGACACTTTCCTCTTTGGCCAAAGCCTCATCAACTTCTTCAAGTATCACTTGAAGAGGAAAGTGAGAGTGGAGAGGCAAGTGTTGTC
>JAOPUL010000002.1:39158128-39170406 GCA_027564515.1 Octopus rubescens | reverse complement strand
CCTTCATCAACTTCACTGTTGTTCAGAAGAGCAACATTGAATTGATTGAGGAAGTTATTAATAACAAAAACATTGTTTTTGTTATTAATAACTTCCTCAATCAATTGTTTTGGCTGGTTGCAGTGCATTCAGTCAAATAATTTATTATAACTGTTTTGTTAGCATTGTCTGGATCACAGTGGTAATATTTCTGTTCAACTACACCCCATTTTTGGGGAAGGTTTTGCTAAGTGGGGAAGGTTTTGCTAAACTCCTCCTGAAAACTCCATCGGACAGACTGCTAATCAAAACATATGAATACATATCTGGATTTGAAACAAAGATTCCCCCAGGACATTGGAGGGTTTACTAAGTACCCCACAAAAAACTTACTAGAAAAACCCATTTCCACTGCCCCCGCGGCCAAAAAGAAGACTGTTTCAACAGTCATCCTTGAAGACCAATGTAAATAAATAACTCCATTTGATTTTCTCTAATCTAAATGGCTACACTTAGATTAGGCTGTATAAATGTTTGGGGCCTGGGTTCAGTTTGGAAGCAGAGTCATCTGCTCAACGATCTCAGGTCCTTTGATTTATGTGACTGCCTTTAGCGAGACGAGGATAGCCTGGAAGCATGCTCTAGCATCCATTTTCGAAGATTACGAGATATTCTCATCTTGTGGTCTGTCAGGAGCAGGCGGCAGTGTAGCAGGGCTATTTCGAAAATCCTTAGGTCTCAAAGTAAGAGCAGTCTTCTTGGACCCGGACAGTAATTTGGTGGTCCTAGATGTGAATGGCAGCGAAGGTGGTGCCAGATTTCTTCAGGCGTCTAGAAACATTCCTGAGAATATCTTGCACTTTAGTATTAGTAGGGGACTGGAATAGTATTTTAGACGCACAAAAGGACTGTGTGGTACATTCTAAAAGACGGTTGGCTCCATTCTAAAGAAATATGAGTTGGTTGCAGGGGCCAAGTTCAACATTGACAAGTCGGTGGGCTTACGACTAGGCATCTGAAGAGGCAGGTTGATGCTGTCGGATGGCGTCATCAGGCGATGGACTGACAGACCAATTAAACTGCTCAGGGTCTGATTTGGTCCTGACCTCCAGGTGGATAAGAACTGGGACGAGGTGACAAAGAGTGTAGCCAGTCTTACCCAGAAATGGGCTGAGAGAAAGCTGTCCAGAAAAGTCGGGCAGAGGTGGCGAATGCCTACATCACTTCCATCATTATTTATTGCCTGACAGTCTTGCCTTGCCCCAGTTACTGCTTGATCAGGTTGGAGAGCCTCTTGTTTATTTTCTTGTGGAAGGGATGAGTTCCAATCGTCAGTCTGCTGCCAGCTCCCTCTGCCTGGCGGCTTAGGCATGCTGTGGCTTCTAAAGCGCAGACACGCACTCAGGTTGCACCACCTGCAATGATTTCTAGACGGTGAACATGTGTGGGTTCCATTTGTGAGACACATCTTTCTGCAGCTTGTCTCTTTGATGGAGCTGCAGTCCTGGGTGAAGGATTTACCAAGACTGGGCGCCTGGCCTCTAGAGTGTTGACAGGCACTCACTGTCTTCTACCAGGCAGGCAATAGGATCAGTGGATGTTCCACTTTAGCTATATATAGAGGATTAGTAGTGGGGAAGTGGGACGATGCCCTAAGGGAGGCCCTGGGTGTTGACAAAAACGAACTCACTAGTCTGTTCTGGAGGACTTTCTGGTCAGGGACTATTATGGATAATTTCCAGATGTCCTTGGCCTAGCAGTGCTACCAGTTTGAGATAAACTCTACAGGCACGGATGTGCTGTCAGACGGGCTTGTCTGAGGTGCGCGCAGAGCGACAAAACCATTCTGCATGCACTCTTTCAGTGTCCGGGCATTGCTATCATGTGTGAGACGGATCCCGTCTGTCAGCCGAGTCCATAGTGATGATTTCCCTGCCACCCTCCTTTAATTGGGCAGGCAAGGAGTTTTCCTTTGCCTGGTGGCTATGGCAAAAGAGGTTGTCTGGTGAATGAGGCTGAAAGGAATGAGGACAGAGACTTTCCTCTTTCGTAGAGCCCTCATCAACTTTTTCAAGTTTCACTTGAAAAGGAAAGTGAGGGTGGAGAGGGAAGTGCTGTCCTCAGGTGAATTTATTAAAAGGTGGGTGAAAGTTGTGAAATTAGCAAGAGTGGATGGTATCACTCTATGTGTAGACCTGTGAATCGGAGGAAATGAATTGTAAAGGGCACTTGTCCTTGGTATTCAGGGAGATCTTGGATGGTGGGGTACCTTGATTATCCCTAGAGGTCCTCCTGTATCAGTAGGACCACATCACTATCATCCCTTTTTTTTTCTTACTATGTATACTATGTATATTTTCCTCCTCTTATTGTATACCATGTATACTTTTCTCTCTTTTTTTAAAAAAATCATTCCATTGTATGTAAATCCCCACACTTTATGCAGAACCATTACCACACTGGACAAAATGATAGCATCATTTTTCTGGCTCTTTGTGTTCAGATGTTGCTGAGGTCAACTTTGCTCTTCATCCTTTTGGGGTCGATAAAATAAAGTACCAGTCAAGGACAGGGGTCGGTGTAATTGACTAGCCCCCTCCTGCAAAATTTCGGGCATTGTGCCTACAATAGAAAGGATTATTATTATTATGGTGAAAGTATCACAAATAGTAGAATCCTGGATTAGGTACCTAAAGTATTTAGTTATATCCCTTTATGTTCTGAGTTCAAATCCAGGTTGTATAAAATAAGAGTGTTATGCACCAGATTCAAACATTATACCAAAGTTTGTTATATATAAGAACTCATCGTATTTATTAAGTCATGTTCTAAACTCAAGCTTCATATATCAAGATATAAACGAGGAGATTTTTGTATTGCACCTACTCCAAATTGTTGACTATTTTGAAAGTTTATTAAAATATGTCGGTAGTTTATTCTTCCTTGTCAGAAATGTTACAAATGGTTCAATAGAACTAACATTATTAGTTTTCAAGTTATTATTTCATCTTTAATGTAGAATCATTTTTAATATTTACACATGCATTAAGATGGCGAGCTGGCAGAATTGCTAGCACGCCGGGTAAAATGTTTAGTGACATTTCGTCCGTCTTTACATTCTGAGTTCAAATTCTGCTGAGGTCGACTTTGCCTTTCATCCTTACAGGGTTGATTAAATAAATACCAGTTGAACACTGGGGTCACTGTAATTGACTTTCCCCTCTCCCAAAATTGCTGGCCTTGTGTCAAAATTTGAAATCAATATTTACACCTGCATCATGTGTCATTGGGGGTTGATATCCAATCATCATCAGGTGCGTTATTTCTGGATATGTACATAGTACCTAATTGGATTTGAACTAAAAACCTATATTTCTAAGTGTAATGGCAAGCCTATCCACTTGGCTACTGATTCATTTACAATAAGTGTGACACTTTTAGGTTTTTTTATGTTTATCTTTATAGTCTGCCATGTTGGTACTACACTTAATAACTGGGTTTTGAGTAAGGGTGCTTGTTTGGTTTTCTTTAAAGTTTTTATGATTTCTTTTTCCTTAGCTGTTTCTTCTCTCATAGAATGTTTTTAACATTTATATTTATATAGGGTATCCAAGTTTGAAGTATTTGCGCAGTAAAGTTTCACCTGAGGATCAGGCAGTGGCTGCTAAAGGTGTTCTACAGCGCCTCATTCCCAATCGTGCCAATGAATTCAACATACATGTGGATCCTAATCTGGAAGAAGATGAAAAAGATGTCTTCACTGTAATTGATGTTTTTTCTCTATATGGACTGGTTTACCATTTATAATGATTCATGTTCACTCCTTTCTCTATATTCCAGTCTTTATATTGTATCCTATCTATGCTGGTTCCTTATCCAAAAATTCTTTTTTCCTTTTTTTTTTATTCACTCATATTCAAACCCTTTCACGTTTTCTTTTTGTTTGTTTTTTCTTTGTCTTTCTTGCTATTTTTTTTCCGATTTTTTTCCTTTCGTTTTTTTTTCCTTCTCCCTCCCCCCCTTCATTTTTTCATTTTTTTCTCACCTCCGTTTCTGGTTACCTGCTTCTATGGAGAGTCCTACAATAGGCGCAAGAAAGGCAAAATTGCTTCAATTGCAACCATTTCCACCACCTTTCCTGCATCAAGCTCACCCATCTCACCACAGAATCCCTGCACCAGTAGCTCTGCCCGAGCTGCCTAGCCTCAGGTAGCAGAATATCCTACTCTACTCAGTGATCCCAAATGGATCTTTAGGATCCCAAATGGATCCCAAAGTGCGGCCCAATGACGAACTGATGCCGTTCTGCTTGGACGCCGCCCTAGCATTGATTTCCCATCTCAGGCAGTCGTGGCAAATCATCCTCAGGATCTCCAAGACTGCATGCGCCTTCCTGGCTAAGGCGCTAGCGTTGTCCATAGACCAGCCACTCACCACCGGCAGCCTGCAAGACTGGAATCAACTATTCCAGTTTACGACTCTTGTTCTGAGACTCCCGAAGATAGGCAAGGGTTCTTCCCCCTCCCTGACCACAAGACTCATACACAACGTCTCTGCCTTTAGCTACCCCCTACCATCTGGCTCTTCACTCCTCTTGGGCTGCCCACTGGTGCCGACGCGATGCCTGCAGGCCCCTTCCGACTGTGCCAAAAGGCTTTGAGCCCCAGTCAACCGGAGGCTCATTGAGGGCGATGTTTCTGTCACAGTGCACTTGCTGGCCTCCAGCGACATGGTCCTTGCTCCTACACCGGACATTCTGGATGCTCTCCGTCTCAAACATCTGGACCCCTCGGCAGACATCAGTGTTTTCCAAACTCCTGACAGAGTTACAGCCTTGACTGTGTCCAGCGACGATGTGGTTGCCGCTATGAGAAGAGTTGATGGCCTGCGACCCAGTCATCTCAAAGATCTTATCTCTCCATACTCTGCCGAAGTGGGCATACACTTGCTCTGCTCCATCACTGCTTTGATAGATGGTCTTCTCCATGTAGACCTCCCCCGACATGCTCGAGATCTTCTCTTCTCAGCCAACCTGATAGCGCTGAAGAAAAAGGATGAAGGCCCCCTTCCCATAGTGGTGGGTAACGTCTTTTGTCATCTTGCGGCCAGGCTGCCTTGTAGATCAGTCAGCAATGACTTGGGCAAGACATTCAGCCCTGTCCAGCTGGGGGTGGGAGTCAAGAGCAGATGAAAGGCTGCAGCCCATGCCGCCAGACACTTCATTCAGTGCTCGCTTCCCTCATCTCCTCACCTCCTATTGAAATTGGATATTAAAAACGCCTTCAACATCGTTTAAACGAGACCATGTCCAGGAGACTTGCCTTAGACACACCCCTCGCTGTACCCACTTGCATACCTCACCTATGGTACACCTAGCTCACTCATGGCTGCTGACAGCAGGGTCGCCTTCTCCACAGGTATTTGGCAGGGCGACCATCTTGGTCCGCTCCTTTTCGCACTTTAATGTCTGGTACCTGGACGACGCGACCCTGGGTGATCCACTGAGACTGTCATCAAAAACTTCCTGCAGGTCATCCCATCCCTAAAGCTTCTTGGGCTTGAGATCAATCCGTCCAAGTTAAAGGTGATCAACATGAGCTACGGCGAGGCCTAATTCTGAGGCACTGTACTCAGCATCCAGTCCACCTTGGTGGGGGCTCGGCTGACCCCCAGGAATGCTGTGACATCCTCGGCTCCCCAATCCTCCTGAAAGCCATACTGGAGTGCCTGGAGGTTAAGCTTGAGGACCTGTCCAGGATGACTGAGAGATTGCGCCTCATTGATGCACACCCGGCACTCTTCCTCTTGAGGAATTGCTTTGCCCTGCCCAGGCTCCTTTTCTTGCTGCGCAGTGCACCATGTCACCTGTACACAGACCACCTCAGAGACTTTGCTGAACTGATCTGCAATGTCAGTTTTGACAGCGCTAACTGGCTACAGGCCAAACTGCCCATCAGATTCAGTGGCCTTGGTCTGCGATCTGCGGTGGACCTGGACCTGCTGGCCTACCTCTCCTCGGTCTCCTCCAGCCACAACCTCCTTGGCGACATACTCCACAGGTTAGCCGAGATGGATGGTGATCAGTTACCCGAGTCAGCCCTTGCCGCTTGGACCACTGATGGGCTAGCAGTCTCCCAGATTACGAATGTCCAATGTAACTGGGACGACATCTTATGTAAGTCTACCCTTGAGTAGTTAGAGGGATCACTCAACCAGCACTGCCTCGCCTGCCTTTGTTCTGCCTCGCAGCCCAGTAGTGAGGTGCATGGCTCAATGCTGTGCCCTCCTCATCTATCGGTAGATGATGAGTGCACCCACAGTGGAGTGGCTCAATGTCTCGGTCTTGATGTGTGTGAGCTGCACAAATGTCGCTGTGGAGTGGTAGTGAACGAATTTGGCCAGCATCCTTTGTCCGGCAGCCTTATCGCGAGCCGATTGCCCCGACACGCCGCCCTGAATGACATTGTCAGAAGGGGTTTTGACTCAGTTGGCTTCCCATCCCAACTTGAGCCTGCGGGTCTCGACTGTGGAGATGGTAAGCACCATGACGGGATAACCCTCTTCCCATTCGAGGGAGGCAGATCCTTAATCTGGGACATGACGTGCTGCGACATGTTCTCCGGTACCAACCTTGCAGCTTTTGCTGCAAACCCCGGTGTTGCAACCTGCAACACGGATGACATGAAGGTCTACAAGTACAGGATTTTGGCTGGCCACTATCAGTTCATGCCCATAGCTGTCATGACATCTGGTGTTCTTGGTCCTCGTACCACAGACTTCCTCTGCAAAATACGGATCGCTGCGGCCTGCTGGAGAAACGAGCTTTGCGAGATGGAGTGGCTACTGCTGCATATGTCGCTGGCCATTCTCTGTGGCAATGCCATCGCAGTCATTTCTGCAGGTTACGACTGAATACCCCCGTGCCCTGTGACATGTGCTTCCCCCTCCCCATGCTGCCCCCTTTTTTTCCTTTACATTTTTTTTCTTTCTTTTTCTTGTTTTTGTTCTATTCTACAGATTCCAAGGAATCAACTGGATTCATGTAAATTTCATTTGAGTAATAAACTCCAAGTAATTTGAATTGTAATTTTAAAGTTGTTTTTGTTGTTGTTGGTATCTTTAGTCAGTGGTGTTAGAGTAAACCTTTTGGTCATCGAGCAAGATATCCAAATTGTGGTGGAGCCTGATAAATTTCATGTGGCATGAGATGTTGCAGCACATGGACCCAGTGGATATCAAATGTGTACTGTAATGGTTGGTGGGTTCTGGTCTGTGACTGAATCTTCATTGACATCTTGACAAACTGAGAGAATTTAGAATAAAGTGTTTTGCCCCAGAAGCACACAAAAGTGCCAGCACTGGATTTGAACTCCTTAATGAGAAGGTAATTTAATATGTTGTGCACTTGGTCATCTGTTCTGTATTTGGGCTGACCTATGGAACTGAGGTAAATCTATAGTAAGTGCTGTTGCTTAGCTCCAAGTAATCTCTGATTAAACAGATATGTAACCAAAGATTTTCCACACATCCTAGACTGTATCTAGTGAAAGACCACTAGACTGATTAGCATAAAGTCAATCACACATACTGGTTCACAGGCATACTGTCTCCTCTCTCTACATTTACCACTGATACTATAATGGCCTCTGCTCCTCAGAGACAGCTGGTCTTGTGCCACATCCACTCAGTCACTATCAACTCACTAATCTCTCTTTCTCTCATCATCTATATTTTCTTCAATCAACCAGGCCCTGGACTAACCACTATTCCTAGTCCTTCCTTCCTAGAACATCAGCCATCTGGAATTTCCTTCCTTCAAATGTCCTTCTTGCAATCATCCACTTGCAACAGTTGCATCAATCTCACCCGTCTTGAAGCATCTGCATGTGCCAGAAGCAGACTTAGTTACTACTCTCCCAATTATTCTGTGTTTTTCTTTAAGTGTAATGTATATAAGACTATATCATTCAATGATTACTTCTTTCTTTTTAAGACAGTTGGATGTGATTTGAGAAGAATTCAGCTACTATTTCTGGCAGGTCCTGTGACCTGGTAGAAATTCTCTTGTTACTTCAAGAGAGCTGATTGTTGGGTTTCCAAGAAAGCAAGGGTTAAGGAAATGACATGTTGCTGAAGAGGTTGTTGTTTAATGCCATGTCATCCCTGGATTAGCAAACCTATGATCAAAGCAAATAATGCTTTGATCATAGGCCTTGTTCTAATTATAAGTTAAGAGAAATTAGACAGCTATTTCTAGCATGTAAACTGAACGTATAGAGATCCCTCCTCCATCTTTACCTTGAATAGTTTTGTTTATCTGTTGTAAACATGCTAAATGGTTTCATTTTATGATCTGAAAGTTTTTTTCTTTTTAATTTTAGCTCGTAACAGACCCTGCTTCTGGAAAGTTGAATATCTCAGGAAATACAGGTGTGGTTGCTGTCTGGGGTTTCTATCACTACTTAAAATATCACTGTGGATGCCATGTTGCTTGGGGTGGTTCACAGCTTAAAATACCCAAATCTTTACCTGTAATCTCAGCTCCTGCTCACAAGATGAAATCAAAAGACAGGTATGTTGGATTTGACCCCTCATCTAATTTCTCTGTTAATTAGACTTTAGAATTGATTCTTTGATGAGGAAGGGATGATTCCTATGAATGGATCAGTTAGTGCTTGCTGATATCAAGGTGTCATTTGCTAACAGTGAAAGAAAAGTAGAAAGTATATGTAGCAGAGAATGACCATGGAAGACATGTTGAAGAAATGTTCAGGATTGATCACAATGGACTATTAGTCCTCATAGAAGAGGAAGTGTTGATTTTTATGTATCGCAGAATTGCATGTCTTGTATTTGTGAGAAAAAAAGAATGTTAAAATGATATTAATAATGATGATGATAGCGGTGATAGTCATGAGGATGATAATGGTTGTGGTGGTGATGAGGTTGAGGATCCTCCTCCTCCTCCCTTTCCTTCCTTCATCTCCACCATCAACTTCTGTGATTATTATCAATGGCTAAAAATGATACAGAGGATATAAAATTATCAAATTTTACTAAAAACCAATTTCAATCATGGCTTCAATTTTCTTTTGTTTAAACTCATTTTCCAGGTTTCGCTATTATCAAAATGTCTGCACGGTCAGTTACTCTTTTGCTTGGTTCAACTGGACACAGTGGGAAACTCATATTGATTGGATGGCTTTGCATGGCATTAACTTCCCTCTTGCTTTCACTGGACAGGAAGCTATCTTTCAACGAGTAAGACCATTACTTTATCCTTGTTGTTTCTCTTTTAACTTTCTTTTCTTCTAAAGGAAAAAAAATATCATCATTGTTTTTTCACTCCCATGACAACAATTGTTTATCAGGCAACTAGGCCGCACCAATGGTAAATGTCTCGGCTGAGGTCAGCACTCAGTTCACGACAATGGTTTGGTGTATATTTATGTTAACTGCTTTAAAACAAGCACTATTTATTTATGTAAACTGGTATCACTGAGCAGAATGCTCCTATGGTATTACTGTGGGAATAACATCACTCGACAGCATAAGTCAGACAAATAGTATATTGGTTTAACAAAACATCAAAAATTAACTTTGGTGTGGTAAATCTGAAAACAGGGTGTAATACATAATGGGACATGACAGTCTGTGCATATATATCTTGTCTTCTTGCAAAAACTGTGCACTGCACACACAGCACATTATTTTGATGCGTTCTTTTGTTCGGTTGGCAAAATTGAAGTGTGGTAATATCCACATCTCTTGATGATTTGGCATGGGAAATAACCTGCGTGTGGATACCCCTGTAATCGGTATGGTGGAAAATCTGAAATTTCTATTATTTCTTTCAGAAGCAACTCATGGAATATTAGTCCATCTCCCACACTGCCAAGCATTTGTCATATCAAAAATGAATTTATTAGTGTTATGTTCACCATGTATAAGAAAAGTTTCTTATAACCTTTCACGAATTTGCGCACTGGTTTGTGTGTTGATGCCAATTGATCGGAACGATTGACACCACCCATCATGTGATTGTACGCCAACACCACAGTTGGTTTCATTAATGAATTTCCAGCTCCATCTCATTTGCCAGTGTCAGACATGCCAGCAGAATGCATGGTGGACAGCAAACAAACATTTTTTTTTTTGTTTCTCCACACCAATGCCATAACGTCACTATCAGTGGAGTGGCATACACTTTCTCCTTTGGGAAGTTTCATATTGTGATGTTCGGGCGGCATGTTTTTTTCTGAAGGTGCACACAGTCCCACAGGCTTTTGTTTTCCTCTCCTGAAGCTGAAGAAAGAGGTTGGGACTGGAAAATCAGTTGTCTATATAAATATTGTACCCTTTGTCCAACAACTCACTGGAATGTCCAATTTATCATCTCCAGTGTATGTTTTATAGTTCCAAGTATAGCTGCAAGCTGCACCAGATGACTGACATACCTTATAAACTTTTATCCCAAAATAGGCATGCTTGCTAGGATTGTACTGTTTGAATTTCAGCTGCCCCTTGGCTTTTCAAAGACTTTCATCAGTGGAAATATCCTGCGTGGGTATATAAACAGTTCTGAAATTTTCTGTGATTTCGTCAATGACAGGATGACAGCCTGTCCTCATTGTCACTGGAGTTGAAATGAAGGTTTTTCAGCAGTGCTAAAAACCAATCACATGGCATCGTCTCTGCAAAGAAAGGCGTTACAGTTGTGGTATCCCTGCTCCAATATAAAGCAAGTGTCGGTTTCTGCACAATACCCATGAGGATGAATAATGCAAGGAAAACTTGTCACCTTTAGTTGGAAACCATTCAGCATCATGCTTGGGCCTTGCATTCTGAGGATGATTCGCAACATAGTTACTGGTTTCCTCCATCATGAAATACTTCCAATAGCAAACTGTGATTGTGACTGTCTGCTTTTATACCAAGGGTACCAGTAAAATTGTACTGTCATGGAAAATTGTCCATCGCTTGTCACACCACATTCTGTTGGTCAAAGCCATGGACTGCTGCCTTCCTGCTCCTTTGACATAACAGGTACTTGTTATTGCTACCAGACTCGGAATCACCCAGAGTCTGAATCGTCCAAACCAGAATTAACTATTGAGGACTCACCACATGATGTTGAAGTGGAGGAGTTTGGCATAGATAGATGTGACGAGGACTGTAAATTCAACAAAGCAGGTGTAGATGGACGTGACAAACCTGGTGTTGAAGTTGGCGTAGCCGAATGTGACGATGAATGCGAAGCTGGCACAGCTGGATGTGAAGACGTATGCGAAGCTGGACATGAAGACAAACGTGAAGCTGGATGTGAAGATGAATGCAAAGCTGGCATAGCTGGATGTAAAGATGAATGTGAGGACCGTAAATTCAAGGAAACTGGTGTAGCTGGACACGATGACAACTGTAAATTCTGTGAAGGACCAGAGGAATTAACTGAATTGTATAAATTTGACAGGAAGCCATAGTGGAAATGGTGGTGTAACCACCCAAACCGCAGTTTTTATACTATTATGGTGATGAAGCCTCGAACTGAGTTAGAAATATTTACATGAAAAATCTAACAAACCTATCAGATTTCTTGAAATTTGCACGGCAGTCTCTATTATCAACTCTGTGAGTGATAGAGGGTATTTATGTCAACTGGTACAAAAACTGGGGCAGATAAGGCTGTGTATATTTACGCCATCTGATTTAAAGCAAGTACACAGTGCATGTAAATTTATGTCAACTGATGTCATGGAGTTAATGTCTGCTTGTCCATGCTTGCATGGGTTGGATGGAGTTCATTGAGACATATTTCCTGTGGCTGGATGCCCTTCCTGTCACCAACCTTCACCTGTTTCCAAGCAAGGTAATATTTCCCCATGGTCAGACATGTTTTTCTAGAATATTGGAAATGAATGTCACCACTTGTATGGTAGTGATAGAAAAAAAAGTGAAGATCAAATGTCTTTCCTGAGTCACAAGCTCATAAGGCTGATTTTCTGGTTTTGCTGAAGAACACCATGCATTGCCCGGTTCAAGAATTGAAACTACAATATTATGATCGTGAGTGCAGCACTCTAAACACTAAGCCATGCACCTTCACATATGACAGTGATACCCATTTATAATTGTCACGTAATGTCAAGACAAGGAGACACAAACATATACACCCTCACACTCACGTATATACATACATACATACATACATACATACATACACATATATTATAGGCGCGGCGTGGCTGTGTGGTAAGAAGCTTGCTTCCCAACCACATGGTTCTGGGTTCAATCCCACTGCG
>JAOPUL010000002.1:39138788-39149671 GCA_027564515.1 Octopus rubescens | reverse complement strand
TAGATAGATAGATAGATAGATAGATAGATAGATAGATAGATAGATAGATAGATAGATAGATAGATAGATAAGTAGGTAGGTAGGTAGGTAGGTAGATAGATAGGTATGTAGGTAGGTAGGTAGGTAGGTATGTAGGTAGGTATGTAGGTAGGTAGAAAGATAGATAGATAGATTTCTTTATTAGCCACAAGGGCACACACAAATGGGACAGTAAAAGGACATATGGTGGGGATTTTAGATGCAATCGAGTAAATAAAAGTAATAACAATTTAACAAAAGGATTCAACAATCGAAATTCGCAATAGGGAGAGGCGCTTCAAATGGGTTGTTGCATACCCCGTAAAAAGAACAACCCTCAACTGCAGGAGAGTGAAGTGCAATTGCTCCTTTCCTCATTTCCTACTCTTCCTTTACCTACATGTTTATATACAGAGAAGGCGCAATTACTCGGACCATTTTCGCTACATTCACCCAGCTTTCAGCAAATTTGCTAGGATGCAACGCCTCTCTCTCCACTCTTATTTTCTTTCTGAAGTGGTACCTAAAGAAGGTGATAAGAAGTTGTCCGGAGAGAAAGGCGTTTGTCCTCAGCCCTCTCAATCTCCTCCACCATATTATCTCTTTCGCCATAGCCACCATGCAGAGAAAAACCTCCTCTTCTTCGTTTATAAAGAAGGGCGGTGGTTCGATTCAATTCTCACTATGGACACGACGATCAACTGGATCTGTCCCACCCGTGGCAGTAGTCGCTCTACGTAGTTCCACAGGTTGGTTACGCCCGGGCAGTGTACGAATGCGTGCGAGATGGTCCCAATGTCCTACTCGCATCTGGGGCAAATCCTTTTTGCAGGATCTCTACCCGGGCGTCCGTGCTTGTAGAGTTTGTCTCGAACTGGCAGAGCCCCTCGATAGCACTGCCAAGCCAGGGACTTTTTGAAGTTGTCCATAGGTCCCGGTCGGAAAGTCCTACCGAATAGCCTGGCTACTTCTTCCTCATCGACGCCCAGAGTCTTTCAAATAACGTCGTCACACCTGCCCTCCACTAACCCTCTATAGAATGTTGAGGTGGAGTCCCAGCTGATTACTGTGTCCGCTTGGTAGAGGACTGTGAGTGCCTGGGTACATTCAAAATGCCAATCGCCGTTTTCTTTGGTCTCTTTTTGACCCAGGACTGCAGCTCCGTCCGTGAGACAAGTAGCGGGAAAGTTTGTCTCACAAACGGAGTCCATACCGTCTGGCCGATCAAGAATATTTGGAGATGCCATAGTCTCAGCGCGTGTTTTCGCATCATCAGCCACGGCATTCCCAGTCCTCCGTTAGAAGGGTGCTGACAGCAGATGGATCTTCTCACCGGGGAAACTTGCTTCTTCCAAAGGAATTGGACTAGCATGCGTTCCATTCTGGTGATGTGAACACGGCGACAAGGCACGACGGTCAAGCGGTAGTAGATGACGGACGCTATGAAATGTTTGCGACTTCCGCTCGTCCTTTCAAGGATAGTTTGCACTCAGCCCACTTCTGGATGAGTGCAAATACCTTGGCCGTGACCTCGTTCCAGTTTTTCTCCACCTGGAGGTCTGGACTTAACAAGACCCCCTAGCAATGTCCCTGGTCCTTCCGCCCAGCGTCTAACGACGTTGTCGGACGGCATCGGTTTGCCCCTCCACGTTTCGAGTCGCAAACTTAGTTTTTCCCCCGTCAGCCTTTCGTATTCTTCCAATAAGTTGCCGATCACCCGGTTCTCAGAGGTTTCCGACACCATTACTGTAACGTCGTCGGCGTAGACCGACGCCGCTCTTCATAGTCCTGGCTCCAACAGAATGCCTTGCAATAGCTCCAAATTTCGCAGTAGTGGCTCTAGAGTCAATGCGTACAGAATGGAGGAGAGATGGCATCCCTGTCGAGTTACAGAATGGAGGAGAGATGGCATCCCTGTCGAGTGGAACACGTGATTTGGAACGGCTCCGATAAGTATCCGTTCACCTTGACTCTCGAGCAGATGTTGCTGTGCGCGGCAGCAATCCTACCCCTGAAGACGGGTCCGAATCCGGCCGTTTTGAGAACTGCTTCCAAGTATCGATGGTCAACCCTATCAAAAACCTTAGACTGATCCAAATTGATCAGAGCCCCACCGAAGCCAGGTTTACACCCTACCCTCTCTATGATGTATCGCATGAGGGGGAGGTTGTCGTGTATGGACCTTTTTGAGATTGCACACGTTTGAGCTTCCCGACGACAAGCGCTAACCTCTTTGCTAGCACCTTGACTAAAATCTTTAACTCTGTGTTGAGCAGAGTTATGGGCCTGAAGTTACCTATGATCTCTCCCTTGTTCTTGTCTTTCCTGATCAGCATTACTACACTTCTGCCTACAGAACTGGGAATTCTCCCATTCTGCTGGCAGTTGCAGTAGATCGTTTTGAGGATGTTAGAGAACAAGTCTGGCATGCCTATGTAAAATTCACAAGGTAGACCATCTAAACCGGGTGATTTGAATTTTCCGCAGCAGCTTAGAGTGTCCTGTATTTCATCAGCTGAGATCGGCCTTTCGCAGAACAGCGCATCTCTGCTCGAGAGTCACGGTAGGCCATTGAGTTATGGACCGAAGTCCATTGCCTTGTTTTACGCACCTTCCTATTTGAACAGTTGCACAAAGTGCCTTTTGAAGGCTGCGCACATTTGCTCCAAATCCAGTAGCACGTATCCATCTTGGTCTTTCAAAGACCGATCGTGGACTTCTTGCCTCTGCCACCCAGGCCCAGCTGACAGCTTTGGCTCCCTCATTTCCTAGAGCATGTGATTTACTTCTGATAACGCAGCCTTCGTGTTTTGTATTGAAGAACTGGTCTAGTGCTATTCTTGATGCTAGCATGCTGGCTGTGTTATCATCCCTGACTGCCTCTTCTACTCTAGCTACTAATTCTTTTTCCTTCTTGTCTTTCTCTAATTTAGTAATTCTTTACTAAACGTTATGGATTCTACTCTAATTGCTTTCTTGAGAGAGTGCCACCATCTGTTATTGATGATGGCCCCTGTCATCTGATGTTTAACTAAGCTACTAATCCTTCTACTGTAGGCTTTATGTGTAGGTAACGACATGTTTAGCTTCCAGTATCTGGGTCCCTGTCTATGTGTTCTATCATGGTTGACCATGCAGGTTACTAATTTGTAGTCTGAATAGGCGACCATAGACATTTGTGGACAGCTTAACATTTCCCTATCATTTTCTCTATTAATGAACCTATCTAAATATGATCTAGAAGTCCCACTACGGTTTGTCCACGTCCACTGTGGTGTAGCTGGGAAGTCTAGTTGATATCTATCAGCCAGTTGGAATTGGCCAATTAGATTTCTGAGGCTGTTGCACTCGCCTCTATTGAGACATGTTTCCACATAATCCCAACGTGCGTCCAAGATACCATTCTAGTCCCCTACTTATAGTAAGGAGTGAGATGTTCCAGGAAAGGACACTAGAAGCTTGAAAAAGTCTGGTCGCGATGTCCCGGTCAGGGCAAACACGGCTACCAGTCTGAAGGCTCCAATTTCACTACTGTTCACATCTAGGATCACCAGTTTACATTCCAAGTCCAAGTGAATTTTCTGTACTTTGAGGTTCGGGTTCTTCTGAAACAAAACAGCAACTCCCCCTCCACCTTCTGGTTGACAAAGAGATGCATAGATCTCAAAGTCATCGAAGATGGGGGGTTAATTGTTTTTTGTTATGGATTCTGGACTCGCTGATTGCTATCACATCTATACTGTGTGACCTAAGGTTGTTTAAGAGTTGTCCTTGTTTCTAGGGTATCTTTAGGCCACGAACGTTCACACTTCCTACTCGTATACTTGGCATGTTGGTAAGGAAGAGTTGGAGAAAGATGAAAGAATGTACCTACTTTTTTGTTTACTGTAGATTGGGTTGTCCAATCTCCATTTGGGTATCGGTGGGGGTATTTGGTGATGTGGGGTAACTTTTTAGGAGGACCCTGTTTATAGGTTTTAGACAAGGGTTCCCAACGTCTTCTGTAAATTGTATTTTTAATGTTTGATAAGTGTCCGTTGGGGCCCTTATTTTTAAATGTGCTTTGTCTGTGGCACATGTAAAATTTTTTCCTCAAGTTTTCACCAAAGGGTTTTTGGAGATGACCTCCATCAAGATTTTATTGTTTGTGTTTACGTATGTGTATTGTTGTTGTGTTGTTTTTGTTAGTTTTCTTTTTGCGTTTGTGTTTGGGGTGATGTTGGGGTTTATTTTGTTGGTAGTGGGTTTTTTTGTTTGTGGTGGTATTAGTGTTGGTGTGTTTATGGTGATGTCTGTTTTGTTTTTTTGTTTTTGTGGTGTGTTTTTGGTATTTTGAACAAAATGGCTCTCTTTCATCCTCACTTGTGGATGTTGACATTGCTTCATCGGACGTGTTGTCTCCTGTGCTGTGTGGGAGGGGTATGTTTTGTGGAGCTGGAGTGTTTGTGTGTGTAGTTGTGATCATGTTAGGTGGAGTAGTGGGGTGTGGGACTGCGTTTATCATTGTAATGATTTGTGTTTTTGCTTTTGTTTGTGGTTGCAAGTTTGTTGTTGTGGTGGTGGTGGTAGATAGATAGATAGATATAAATTATTTGTAGGATTCATTTGAATCAAGGTATTTTAATATTAAGGACACCAAGCGAGGGTCGAGATCTGCACATCCATATATATATATATATACTGTATACAAACACACCCACATATACTCATGCATATACGGACATATTAATACACTTACATGTACATGAACACATCAATATACACATACATATAGATATACATGTACATGGAATTATATACACATGCAGTTTCACAAGTCCTAGATCCAACATAGGGAAGGTTCCAGGTATGGTGTTTACATTTGATGTAATCGAATTATTCATCTATAAAAAACACATCTGAAACAGCTGTAGTGAACCTTAACCCATTTGTATTCTTTCTTTATGTGTGTGTAAATGTATACATACAGGCCTATGCACACATACATAATTGGAAACAACATAGAGTAGAGGAGGTTCTTTAGTCTTTTTGGGGACAGCCTCTCTTCTGCCTTTGGCACAATAAAATGTGACCTGACCATTGTTAAGTAGTTTGTACTGAGAAGGGCATCCAACTGTAAACACTACACCAAAAATAGCAATATACACAACAGTGTTACTTAGTTTTCTCTGTCATTGTGTGACCCAGATTATGAAAGACATTATGTGTGGTGTGATGCTATAAGTCATGTCCGACATGTGCTAACATGGAAAATATGCAAAATAATGATATCATAGGATAACGATATATATATATATATATATAAAGTCGGCAACGAGTAGAGCAATGAATTCAGTATACAGGTAGGGGTTCATTGAGGATCGATTCTCAGCCCCCTCATGTTTATCATAGTCCTCCAGGCCATAACAGAGGAATTTAAGATGGGCTTCTTTTGGGAGCTCCTCTGTGCTGATGACCTTGTTCTTATTGTTGAATCACTACCAGAACTAGAGAAGAAATTTCAGGTGTGGAAGCAAGGTCTGGAATCAAAGAGCCTTAGAGTTAATTTAGCAAAGACCAAAGTCCTAGTAAGTAGGATAACAGACAAATCACAAATCCCTCCAGGGAGATGGTCCTGCTCCATATGTAGAAAGGGTGTAGGTAGAAGCTCCATAAGGTGTACCTGGTGCAAACTATGGACACTAACAGGTGCAGCAATATCATAAGAAGGGAGGGGGTTACTTAGAAGTAGTAGATAGCTTTTGTTACTTAGGTGACCAAGTCAGCAGTGGAGGAGGATGCTTTGAGAGCATAACTGCTAGAATAAGAATGAGCTGGGCAAAGTTCTGAGAACTTCTACCTTTCCTGGTAACAAAGGGCCTCTCCCTCAGAGTGAAAGGCAGATTGTATGATGCCTGTGTATTGAACAGCTATGTTATATGGCAGTGAAACATGGGCTGTGACTATAGAGCACATGTGAAGGCTTGAAAGAAATGAAGCCAGCATGCTCTGCTGGATGTGCAATGTGCATGAATGACAGAGTGTAAGTGTTTTAAGAAAAAATTGGGTATAAGAAGCATCAGATGTAGTGTGCAAGAGAGAAGACTATGCTGGTGTGTATGGATGAGGACAGCTGCATAAAGAAGTGCTGATCTTTAATTGTGGAGAAAACTCATGGAAGGGGTAGACTCAAAAACACTTGGGACGAGGTGGTGAAATATGATCTTCAGTTGTTGAGCCTCACAGAGGCGATGACAAGTGATTGAGACTTCTGGTGATTTGCTGTGCTTGAGAAGACACGTCAAGCTAAATGAATTCGTGGCCAGTGCCAGTGATACATAAAAGGCATCCATGCCTGTGACACATAGAAAGCACCCATACCGGGGATACATAAAAGGCACCTGTGCTGGTGACATCTAAAAGGCACCTGTGCTGGTGGCATGTAAAAGGCATCTGTGCCGGTGACACATAAAAGACACCCAGAACACTCTGTAAAATGGTTGGCATTAGGAAGGGCATCCAGCTGCAGAAAGCAGGCCAAAACTAAAGCCTTGGTGCAGCTCTTCCAGCTTACCAGCTCTGGTCAAACCATTTAACCCATGCCAACATAGAAATGGACGCTAAACGATGGTGATGATGATATTGATATATATATATATATACATATACATGCATACTTGCATACACACAAACATGCATGATGATGATGATGATATGGTTTTACTCTTACTTATACATTCTTCTGTTTTTTTCCCCCAGGATTTACATTGTAGACTTCCAAGACCCCATGTTTAATACAATTGGAAAGATGTTAATTGAAGAGGTAAAGTTAAATTTGCAAGTTAAAAAGTTATACATTTGTCTGATTTTATAGAAGAAATAGTTAATCTATATCTATATCTATATGATCTTTTATGGTATAGATGAATTTCAACAAGTAAAAAACACTCAATTTGTAGGAGAGTTTGATGTAGTTGTTAAATAGTATTCAATGAACAAAATTGCAGTTTAAGTTTCTAGACTGGAAATTGCTGCTATTAATGCAGCTATTATTGCAGTGTTTGTATTTGTCAGTCTGAAAATTCAAAATATCTATCAGTAATCTATAAGAAAGGCAAAGAAATGTGAAAATAGAAAGAAATAAGTCATGTGGACAAAGTGAATAAGAAAAAGTATTGTTAACTCAGGTTTTTAGATGGTTAGATTAAGTCCTTTGGATGTTAGGAAGGGATCATTATGATTAGAGTGTAACGAAAGCAAATGGGAACACACATACACACTTGCTTGTATACATACCCACGTATACATTTACATACATTCCCAACTTATCCATACATACCTACACATTCACTTATATGCACATATACACATCCATATATATATATATATATATATATACCCATGTACACATCTTTGCCAATGGATATAAACATACATGTCCATATATGCCATAGGTATATATGGATGTATGTGCTATAGATATGAATAGGTGCTGATACAGATGTAGACAAGGGCAGAAAAGAGAAAAGATATGTTGAAAGAGGTAAGAATAGGGGACCAAGAGAAAATGAGAAGGCTAGTTTGGTGTTGGTGAATTTTTCAATGGGACAAAATATATTTTTCTACGTAGAAACATTTCTGAACATCTTGTTTCTGATGGTTAAGCAGTTTCTAGATTTCCTTAATATGTGTTCTTTCTGTTTTATAGTGTCTACATTTATTTTGATATGTTGACATGTAATTTTGATATTTCCAGGATCCTTTGTTGGATGTTGTAGTCAATGTTCTGGTCTCTTAGTTTCGAGACATGGTTGGTTAGTATTGTGGAATTCTTCTTCTTCTTCTTCTTCTTGTTAGTATATATATAACTAAAGGTTATGTCTGAAGAATTGCTTGAATTCACTTTCAACTATGCTGATGTAATTGATTTTTTTCAATTTAACATACTGGACATAACTTCAGCTTCATCCACAATGAATTTTGTGTTGCATACCTTATCTAAATGCTACATGTCTGTATTGCTACACGAGCAATAATGCTTTTATGTTAGGATCATGTCTGTAAATGATTTACATGAAATTTTTACCTTAACATTTAAAAGAAAGGGACTGCAATCCCTTTGAATTTTCTTTGTCTATTCCAGGATTGGTAGGGCTGGGAGGAAATTTTCTTCTTCAAATTGCTCTTTGCTATTGTAGTAAGAGGCTGTCCTATCAAATATTTCCTTAGAAAGAAGAGGAAAGGCTAGAGCTTCACCATATATTAGAGACAAGGTTCCTAATTCAGTGGCTGGATGGTTGATAGCAGGACTGCTTATAAATGTAACTAACTTTCTCATTTGGCTTATGAAAAGGCTTGTATGAACTTTATTCTAAGTTCATTTATTGAGCTAAGAAACCAACCTTATTAAGTTAGTAGGTACAGTGAATTTTAGTCCCATGCTGTTGAGACCCGTTATGAAATTTTTCTTAAATGTATATCTTGTGTGTTGTGGTACAAGCTATTATTGTAATTAGTTTTAATTATATCCATATAAAAGGTCTGTAGGTTCAGGTTTCTTGAGCTCGGCCAATTCTTTATTGAAGAGAAGGGTTTTACTTGCATGTATGATTACCTCACCATCCAGTTCATCAATGTTGACATATCAATCAACTGGTGAATTCTCTGACTTTAACCAGTAGGAGTCTAGATATCAAAGGGTAAGTGGCCACAATATTGAATTCCATGGATCTGATGCTAGTCTTGTTTCTAATATCTGTGAATCAGATGATAACTATGTTACTGTGAACCTGCTGTTTGTGCTAAGTTACCTTCTTAATCTTGTTTATATTCTGTAGTAATTTCTTTTTGCCTTTTAAACTGATTTATGTCTTAGCTAGATTTATTAGTTTATAGTACAATATGTAAAGTCTTGAGATATTTCAATGTTATGAAGGTTTTCTTTTTCCTAAACATCCTAATCTGTTATCTATCTTAAGTTTATTGTTTAATATAAAGTTGGCTTCTTTATTGACATTATTATAAGTTTTAGGGTTTGTGTTTTAACATTTCTTAGATATCAATTAATAATTTATTGTATTTATTGCTGTCTACCTTATAGATGTTATTAGTTTTATCTGAAAATACAAACTATTTCTGGAGGTTTTAATTTTCTTTATGGTTTAGTCAGGTTTATTTTGAAAAGGTTTGAACTACTTATGAAATCTTAAAGGTCTGCTTCAAAGGGTCTTAGGTCCTTAGCTGTTGTGGGGTTTTTGTAAGTATTATATTATGATATTCCATGGCAGTAGTTGTCACCTCATCATAAAAAAATAGGACCTTTTAACACATATGTGTCACAACATCCTCCTGTCTTTACTTTATGCTGAGCTGTAAATGGGTCACTGCAGTGATTAAAGGGAAACAGACAGAAAGAAAGAATAAAAGTGAAGTAGAAAGAAAAAAGAGGGGAAGAAACATGCAGATAGAAAGTAAAACTAGAGAAACTGGGTTTATGTCAGTCTACTATACTATTAGGAAATGACTGAAAATCATTTTGGAAACTATTAAGAGGTCAGGGCTTCCTGTTAGAATCACAAGACAAAGTCACACTCTTAAATTATATCGGCCCCATAAAAACAACAGCACACAAAAAGCATGCTTTAAATGCTGCCCAATTAGATTCGAGAATGATTTTCCTGACAGTATTCACTTGATATGCTTGGAAACCAATGTTGTTTATAAACTTAGTTGTACATAGGATACATAGGATCTGCCAAATGGCAACTTCATTCCAGGATCTCAGAGCATTTTGACAACGCCATATCACCCAGTGCAGTGTTCCACATAACTAAAAAGAAAGCTTATCAAGATAGATTCTAATGGAAAACAAGACACAATAACCCTTCAGATGCCCGAAGCACACTACATTAAAAACTAAAACCCACTTTGAACCACTGGACACATGGATACACATATACTGCATCTCTAAACAGTAAGAGTATCTTGTTACCTGGTCAATGGTGTGATGATAAATGGATGGGTTTTTAGACTGAAAGTGCTCAGAACACAGTTTAACAATAACAACTTATCCAACAACAAGGTTCAGTCCACAGTTGTCTGTTAGTTAATTAAATTTCTGAGTTGCCTGCCTACATTCATGCCTGTCAGTCCATTTATCTATCTGTCTGTCCACCCACCCATCTGAGTTTGTCAATCCATCCGTCTATCTATGTACCTACTAATGATAATATATATTATACTTTTGCAAGACCATTTCTGAGTTGGGAACCAATCATGTTTATGCTGCTGGAACATTTAATGAAATGAGACCAAAGTCAAGGTTTGAACTATTTTTTGTAATTTAGCTTTTGTAAATCTAGTGATTTTATATAACTATATATACATATATATCATCATCATCATCATATATGCCACATATAATCATTTTTTCTATAGGCACAAGGCTCGACGGTTTTTTTTGTGTGGGTGGGGTGGGGGTGGGGGTGGGGGCTAGTTAATTACACCAACCTCGGTGTTTAACTGGTACTTATTTCAGCAACCCTCGAAAGGATGAAAGGTAAAGTAGAACTTGGTGGAATTTGAACTCAGAACAAAAAGATGGATGAAATGCTGCTAAGCATTTTACCTGGCACTTCTGCCACATAAAATAAAATGTTTTTGTTCAGGGTCATGCTGATGGAGGGAGACTGAAATGACAGCTGGAGAGGGAGTGTGTGGCAGTCAGGGATGTTAAATATAGGTAAGGAAAAGTGAATTTCATATATATATATATATGTGATGAAGTCTGTGGGAAAAAGAAAGGTAGGAGAGACAGAGGGGATACGGGATGGTGGAATGAAGAGGTGAAGCAGGCGGTAGCGAGGAAAAAGGATGCATATAAGGAA
>JAOPUL010000002.1:38940218-38951935 GCA_027564515.1 Octopus rubescens | reverse complement strand
CACACACACACACACACACACACACACACACACACACACACACACACACACACACACACACACACACACACGCGTTCAAGAAACCTCTCCTTTGTCTGACTTTATGGCTTCCAATCCGAAAATCGCAGTCCTTTCCTTGTCTTGACATTGCTGCCCTTTCCAATCCTGAGAAGCATACTCAATTTCAATGAAAAATTCAAGATCAGCTTCCACCTATTCCAGATCTTCCGGCTGCTGGCCTCACCCAAGAGGAAATCAATAACATCTGAGACTCCATCTCTCAATGTTCTATAAGACACTGCTAAGACAACTACACGTCGCAACCTCAACTTGTTTGATGAATCGGCCGAGATCATCCTGTCTGAGAAGATCACCCTGTCTGAGGAGAACAAGCTCCACGATGCTATTCTAGCCAACCCGGGCTCTGCAGCCCTGCGCCCCAAATGGAAGGATGCTCGTGCCACTCTACACAACGTATCAGGAATACTCAAAACAATTGGTGGCTTCGAAAGGCGGAAGAAATTCAACGTTTTGCAGACGAGAACAAAACATGAATTCTACGACACGTTTAAGAGGATCTCCGGCCTATGCAGAAAGAGGACGGCTCCAGTGAAATCCTCCAATGGCACCTTACTGAAAGATAAAAGTGCGATACTTCACATGTGGGCCGAACATTTTCAAGAATTTCTTAATCGGATCAACCCCACGTACCCCACGGCACTTGAAGAGATTCCAAATCTTCCTGTCCTGACAGAGCGTGACAACTCACCCCTACACTTGATGAGGTACAACATGCCATCTGCGGTTTCATAAACAAGAAGTCTCCCAGCGACGATGGGTTCCCAGGTGAGATTTACAAATATAGTGGGCCTCACCTCACATCCCATCTTCACTATTTGTTTCTTCTCTGTTGGCAGGGGGAGACTATACCTGACAGGTGAAAACACTCCAGTATTGTCACAATCTACGAGAGAAAGGGAGACCGTGCAGAGTGCGGCAACAGCAGGGGAATCTCTCTTCTTGATAACGCCGGCAAGATCCACTCACGCATTCTCCTCCGACGTCTTCTAGTTCATGTTGTCAATGTGGCTGCGCCTGAGTCCCAGTGTGGATTTAGACCAGAAAGAAGCACTTCTAACATGATATGTGTAGCCCGTCTTCTCCCTGAAAAGTGCCGTGAACAGCAGAGAGTCATATGTTATGCCTTCATCTAACAAAGCGTTTGACATGGTCAACCGTTGTATATTGTGGCGACGTTTCTCTCGATCGTTCAGAAGTTTCATGATGATGTGCAAGCGAGAGTGACACTTGGCGGTGAAGCCTCGGAGCCCTTTGATGTACATGTGGAAATAAAATAAGGATGCGTCCTTGTCCCTGTACTGTTTAACATTTACCTAGTAGTTGTAACCCTCCCTTCTTTCCAGGAGACAGTTCACCGAAGAAGTCGGAATTCATATCTGGTACCAATGCTGGAAGCATCTTTAACACTCACCGCCTGAAAGCTGCATCTAAAATCCTCTCAGCCACGGTGTACGAGATTCAGTATGCTGACAATTCAGCTGCTGTACCATCTCATACTTCCGTCTCTCTTCAACACATGACGAACTCAATGCCCAGTACCTATTCTCGGCTCAGTCTTCAAGTGAATCATCGAAAAGCTGAGGTTCTCCAATCAACCTCCCCATACTCACCTCCCTCTCCGCCCTTTCGTATTGATGGTACTTCTCCACCGCAGGCGGACTCATTCCGCTATCTTCGAAGTGCACTTTTTAACACTGGACTCCTTGACGTGGAGATACTCCGTCGGATCAACTTAGCTTCTGCATCTTTGGAGAGACTCAGCAAAGAAGTTTTCCAACAAAGGAGCCTTAGAGCAAGCACAGAAATCCCTGATTATCGAGCTGTCTGTGTTTCCAATCTCCTGTATGGCTCTCAGTGCTGGACCCTTTATCGGCGCCAGATCATAAATCTGGAAGCGTCCCATATCAGATCACTTCAAAGTATCCTCGGTCTCACGTAGAAAGACCAAGGTGCCTCATATCGAAATCCTCCTGAAGGCTGAGATCTACAGCATTGGCTACTTCGTCGTCTTCTCCGCTGGATTGGCCATGTGATTCGGATGTCGGGTAACCGGCTCCCAAAGATGGTCCTCTTCAGCGAGATCGAGACTGGAAGTAGGCCCCACGGACGTCCAAAACTTCGTTTTCATGACCATCACGAGCGGTCTCATTTTATGCGGGGTCTCTCACAATCGGTCGGAGTTCCTGGCTGTTAATCGGAAGACATGGATGTCCGTGTGGGATGCTGGAGTAGATCGCTTTGAAATCGAACGCAGGAGACTGCATGAAGAGAGGAGGAGACGTCGTCATCAAGCCCCTGCAACTGTTGTTCGGGGTCAGTTTCAGTGCCCTGAGTGCTACAGGATCTGCCTATCGGTCTTGTCAGCCACGCCCGCACCCATGAGAAACAATGTGCTGGAGACCGAGGGGGATGAATGTCGAGGATCGACGCTTTCATCACCTTTGATGGGCTGTCATAAGCAAGTAAGTATATATGTATATATACATAACACATGCGCTTAGTATATATATATATATATATATATATATATATCGTGAGTGGATCATATATCCGAAGGAGAAACACACTCTAAAATATATTAGAGCAGTAAGATATTTATCAATAATCCGTTAAGGCCGGTTCAAGGGTTGATCATTGGTTTCGCACCTATAAAGCGCTTGGCTGTATAGGTATCTCGTCGGACACAAGATGGCATCTTAACAAATCATCTCTGTTCAAATATTTTGTCTTTGTCCAAAAAGAGTTCCTTGGTCAAAGGTAAACAAAAGGAAGTAATCTCCCCTTGGTCAAACCCGGCCTCTTGCAAAGGGAGTTAATACATTCAGTAGTCTCCCTTTGCACTAATTCCATTCTAAGACCAGGCGAAATTCCCGCATTTTCACCCGGAATCTCTCCAGTTACCTAGCAAGAACCGTCTGAGGTGTGGACAGCTCTCGCACATCTCTTTTCGAGTGTTCCAAAAGGTCCCCAGAACGAGTGAATTCTTTAAGATCCTAACTCTTTCTGCCAACCAAAAGCTTGTATTGTCTGCTTCCGTTAACATAGCTTCTAGGTTGTTCTAATATTTTCCATTGCACTGCATACAGTGTCCCGCTGTATTTCAGTCGCCATATATGGGCGGCCAGGGATGTTATATTTCGTCTTTCTGGTATCCTAAATGAAGATCTGTGGTTATACAGGCGTTACAGGAAAGATGTTCCAGCAGAGCCGACGTACTTACGTATCTGTGAGCTGGTGCTTGGTACGTAAGCCCTGGGTCTGATGTAGCCATTGGTGTTGCCGCTATTGGCGCCGCACGCGGGGCAGCTGTTGGTGCCGCCGCACCTGGGGTCGTCCACGGTGCTGTTATATTCATCTGCGGTCACACTGGTCACGGTGCTGGAGCTGGTGCCACGAATAGCTGCAGATGCGTTGGTGTTGGACAGGCCATAAGAGTGGCCACCAGCAATAACCTCGGCCTCATAAACGACACCCTATAGTTATCACCCTATAGCATCTCCGGGCCCTGACACCCACAAAAGCGCCACCGTAAGATGATCTGGTTCGACCCCCTTCTCACTGAACGTGAGTACCTGCATGGGGAGGGTATTCCTTAAGTTAGTTGATAAGCACTTAACGCAATTGCAAGGATGCGGACGCTTGTTTAATAGACACAACATGAGGGTCTCTTTTAGTTGCTCATCAAGATCTTAGGAAGATTTTGTTGAGCGGCTCTATGTCACGAACTGAGGCAAGATGCTCATGCAGAGTGCAAAGTGACTACCCGGTGGGGGTGGGGGCTCGCTGTAAGGTCGAAGTTATTACTGGCGGCCACTCTTATGGCCTGCCCAACAACAACGCATCTGCAGCTATTGGCGGCACCAGCTCCAGCACCGTGACCAGTGTGACCGCAGACGAATATAACAGCACCGTGGATGACCCCAGAGGCGGTAGCAGCAACAACAGTCCCACGGGCGGCGCCAATAGCGACAACACCAACGGCAACATCAGGCCCAGGGCTTACCAAGCACCAACCAACAGATACATAAGTACGTCGGCTCTGCTGAAACCTCTTTCCTGTAACGCCTGTATAACCACAGATCCTCGTTTAGGATACAAGAAAGACGAAATATGACATCCCTGGCCGTCCATATATGGACGGCCAGGGATGACAGCGGGACACCGCATGTAGTTCAATAGAAACTATTAGAACAACCCGGAAGCTATATTAACGGAAGCAGACGATGCAAGATTTAGTTGGCAGAAAGAGCTAGGATCCTTAAAAATTCACTCGTTCCGGAGACCTTTTTGAACACCCGAAAAGAGATATGCGAGGGCTGTCCACACCTCAGACGGTTCTTGCTAGATAACTGGAGAGATTCTGGGTGGAAATTGTGGGAATTTCGCCTGGTCTTAGAATGGAAGCTAATCAATGGGAGGTTAATCAATGTATTAACTCCCTTTGCGAGAGGCCGGGTTTGATCAAGGGAAGATTACTTTATTTTGTTTACCTTTGACTAAGGAGCTCTTTTTGGACAAAGACAAAATATTTTAGACAGACGATTTGTTAAGATGCCATCTTGTATCCGACGAGTTGCCTATACAGCCAGGCGCTTTATAGGTGCGAAACCAATGGTTACGCTTTGACCGGCCTTAACGGATTACTGATAAATATATATATATGTATGTATGTGTGTGTGTGTGTGTGTGCGTGTGTGTGTATGTGTGAACCAATATGTTACGCATATATATTTATAAAGTTTAATAGAAGTATTTAAATAGGGTGTCCTAAAAGTCACTTAGGGATTTTAAAATATCATTACATGTCAGGTCCCTAGGTGACTTGTGGCTACATTCATACATAGATACACACACGTACATGCACACTTTCATACACACACATGTATATATAGATATACATATATACATTTACATACCAACATATTTACTTACATATGCGTAACGTATAAATTAATCCAATGTTTTTCATATCGATTTTTACTGCAGGTTTCTATTTCATTGCATATATCGCTTCGCTGATATTAGATAAATATATAAGTCTATTTATTTTGCATAAACACTACTGGTTTGTGTAGAGAGACTCGGTCGACCTATATGCTGCTTTATATATTCTAACGATTTCGTTTAAAACATTTATAGAAATCTAACGATAATGGTTTCCTTTCTTTCTTTAAATTTTGCTTTCAGTATTTTGAACATTTTCTTTATATAATTTATCTTTTCAGAAAGATATTTTACTGCACAAAAAATGAAATTAAAGGACAAAAAGACAAACAAACAACAATCGGGAAAAATCAAACACATACCTATAAACATAACGAAACAACCAAATACAAAAAAACAACAAAATATATAAAAACATTTTGAAAATATAATGCTTACAAATTTTTCTTTTTTTCTGTATTGACTTTTTTATTTAGGTGGTGGTTTGATGTAAACTATATTTCATTTCTATTTCTGTTTGTAGCTTCAAAAACATCAAGAATTACACACATTTAAATCTTAAATACACCGATATCGGTCTACATCTTGTAATTTAACACAATATGTTGGCGTTAAGGTGACACTACTGAATAGATCAGATACTGGAGAATCAAACCGTGGTCTGATGATGTCTATTGAGGCAGAAACTAGTGTCCACAACTGTCCCCTTATCTCTAGACAATAAGCTTGTCCTGTTCATTAATGGTATGTCAAATTTAGAGAATTCTTGATTCTTGCAATGTTTTTAATTGCCATTTGGTAAATGTGACAAATCCTGTAGAAGCGGAGATAATACTAAATTTATTTAAGAATTTTTGCTGTAAGGTATTGGGTATGCGTATATTTGTCTTTTTTTAAAATGTAGAATGGGTTTCAAACTTGCAGCAGCGTTTTGCTGTTTTGTCCCGACTGGAAATAATTAAGTTCACTTGTCATAAGGTATTGACATTTCCAGATTTCGTGGAAGTCACTCGTAATTATTCAAATGTTTCCCGCTACAAATATCTGTTTCCTTCTACTAATTTGTTTCTCACTTCTAAAATCTAATTTACAATACTAACATATTTTTCTCCATTAACATCTATTTTCCATGTTAACGTTGTTTCCCTTCCACATCTTCTTCCATTAGCTAACATTTGTTTACTCTTCTGACATTTATGTTCTACTAACATCTGTTTCAACTAATGACACTCGTTTGCTTTTCTAACATCTATTCAATCAAACTAACATATGTTTTCCCCGATCGTCATTTGTTTCTTCTTACGAACACATCTATTTACCCCTACCGATATATGTTTCTTTCTCCTAACACCTTTCCCTCCTTTTAACACCTGTTTCCTTCTCTTAATATATGTTTTCCCTACTAACATTTATTTCTACATATTTACATGTTTCCTCCCAATAACAATTGTTTTCGCTTGCTGCTTTCCTCTCCCTTGTTCTTCACTACCTATAATTTAAGTATTATCAGTAAGCATTTTGCCCCCCCCCCCATATCTCTCCATCTCTTCAACGAAATTCCCCGCTAGAAACGTTAGATAAAAGTATATATTCATTGATAAAATTATATATTCCACTTCGTCGACATTTTAACTCGCTATTTGCCATTAGTAATTTCCTCGAATTTTACTGTTATACTTCTTTATAATTGACTGTTATCGTATTCCGAATGAAAATTCATGTCTCATTTCGTTGCCATGACTGAATCCAGAGCTAAGAACAGCTTGTAAAGGACACTGTGACATTCCAGACACTACACAAGTCAATGTTTTCATTGGACCGACGATGAGAAATAGGAACCAAATCTTCCTCAAAGTATACCATACTATTTAGCAAAAGGAAGGAAACACTTGATAATATAGCCCTAAATATATAAATAACTGAAAAAAAGATGTAATGATCACAGCTGGAATATCTTTGATCATAAATTATTCTAAGAGCCGAATTAGGGCTGAACAACAACGCAGTTCATAAGTTGATAAGATGTTAATTTCAGTTGAACAATTAAAATAGAACACAAAATACATCCCAAAATGTATCTTAGTATGTGAAGAAAATAAAATAAAACATGTTTCATAGAATGTTTACATCTGAAATAAAATTTCTAACTTTAGTGAGTTAGATGCGTCTGTTTCGTAGACATTGAAAACGGAACCTCTACGTGGTGGCTCGACCTGTTAGAAGTAGCAGTCAAATTTCCCTAAAAGTGCACCTTGTTGTATTATGAAAATGACACAACGAATAGTGTGCTCTCGATTAAGCTATTTATGATGGGCACGGGTTCGAATCCGCTTGATCTCTTGATCATAAACATGTTCCATTAGCGCTGTCGACTGGGGGCTAAACAACAACGCAAATCATATATAAACGTAATCCGTGAAAAATTCAAACCGATATCTTGTATAAGGGAGTTCTGAGAGTATATATTATGAAGTATTTCAATGTATTTTACTTATTGCAAGAGAAAGATTGACAGAAGAGAGAGAAAGAGCGACAACAAGGAAGCTAGAGTAGATGAGGAAGAGAAACTTTAAACACTCACAAACACATATCGTTACACAGACACACACGACCACACAAATACACAGAAATGTATACATATATTTAAGAGAAAACCGTCACTCGAAACATCCATTTGAACAACAGTCCATTTATGATATATATATGTATATCAGAGACGTGATACATATATGTATCACGTCTCTGATAGTGACGGCACAGCGATATTTTAACCCATGGCGAGTTTTTGACTGCATCACCCGAAGAGACCCGGAATGCACACAAGTCTCTACCAGATGCACAGAAGCGCAGCAGCGATGAATTATTGCATAACGGATCGAAATGTCCGTTATGAGATGCAATAAAGTCTCGCATGATTCATCTTCCGTCTTATTCATTCATTCTTATTTACCCAACAAACACTGTGGAATTCCTGAAGTAGATCCCGGGCCCCGAATTGGTCCACTGCAGATGACATCAGGTAGCCCTAAGCCGTGAACGTGCTCACCTGACAAGCTACCAGTTACCAGTTATCAACATCAACAAAACCCTCTATACAATTCTCTCTCTCTCTCTCTCTCTCTGTTTCTCTCTCTCTCTCTTTCTCTCTCTTTCTCTCTCTCTCTCTCTCTCCCTCTCTTTCCCCTTTTTTTCTTTCTTTCGCCAGGAGCATGCTCAGAATGGGTTGTATAAATGTGCGTGGCTTGGAGTCTCCTTAGAAACAAGGTTACTTTTTAAATTACATCAAGTCACAAAAGTTAGACATCAGAGCCCTCAGTGAGACCAGACTCCACAACCCACAGGCCCTCAGGCCCATGTTCGGCAGACAATTTGACATTTATTTTTCTCCGTGTCTGCCGAGAATGGGCGGCAGTAGTACCGCGGTTCTTTGGATCTCAAAGTAAGGCCAATATTCCTTGACCCTGAAGGTAGGATGGTCGTCTTGGATGTCGATGGCTGCAATGGGTGTGTTTTTCGATTGATATCAGTCTATGCACCGTCCTTAACAGGTTGATCGGATTTCTTTCGACATCTAGAAGTTTTCCTGGGAACGTCTCGACCTTTACTTTTAGTGGGGGATTGGAACGCTACCTTGGACACGCATCTAGACTCTGTGGGTAGAGATAGCAGTAGAAGGGGTGCATATGCCTCAAAAACCTTCTCAGACGTTTCCAACTGTCTGACAGGTACCGGCTCGGCCATCCGAATGTGTCAATGTGGACATGGAACAACCGCATCGGGTGGTCGAGATCGTATCTAGATAGAATATTCTGTAGGTCAGTGGATAGAGATACTGTAGGTTATCAACAATTTCATATAGTCATCTGCACAGATCACCAATTTGTAACCTCTGTGCTTGATTTTGATAAGAATCATAGGCGGGGTCCCGGTTACAGGAAGCTGAATCCGTCGTTCTCGACACAGCAGGCTCACAGAGACCGGATTATTACATTAGTTAAGAGGGCCTTAACGGGAGCCATCGTCAATAACAAATGGTGGTTTGCCCTAAAGAGACCCATAAAAGCTGAATCAGTTAGGTATAGTAAGGCTATAGCAATATATCGAAATAGAATAGAGGTGTATCTAGTCAAGAAATTAGAAGAGACGCTTAGAAGCGGCATCGCAGCTAACGAGCTAGCGGCGAGGTTGGCCCTTGAGCAACACTTCAACGCCAAACACTAAGGATGCGTTGTCAGAGCTAGGATGCGTGCTCTGAGAAACAAAGGAATTGGAGTCGCCCGAGAGGCTCTGGTGACTGAGGCGCAACGAGGCAACAAATCTACTATTCGGTCTCTGATAGATGAACAAGGGCGCGAATTACTTGAGCCCGAAAGGATGTGTAAAACCTTTCAACAGCACTTTCCCCGACTGTTCGGGACAACAGGTGGGTCAGAACGCCGAGTGGACTATAGTACCTACCTGAATGGCCTGCCACGACTCTCGACAAGAGAGGCGGGGTGTTGTGAAAGTCCCATCACAGGCGCGGATGTTCGGGATGCGATTGCAGGCTGTGCAAGAGACAAATCGCCGGGCTTGGATGGTCTGCCCTACGAGCTTTATGTTTATATGCCAGACTTGTTTGGAGACGTCTTGGCAGCAGTCTACTGCAACTGGCAGCAAAACGGGAGTATCCCCAGTTTTATGAGCCGAGGAGCGGTGGCACTGCTAAAGAAAGATCTAAACAAGAGGAATGTCATAGATAACTTTAGACACATCACTCTGCTCAACGCAGTTTTGAAAATTTTGGCCAAGATGCTAGCCGAGAGTTTGGCGCTTGTCATCGAAAAATTGGTCGACAAGGCGCAAACGTGCGCCGTGCCGGGCAGAAGTACCCATGACGACCTCCACCTCATGCGCTACATCATAGACAGGGTAGTTAAGGAATTTGGCATGGGTGTGGCTCTGATTAATTTGGATCAATCCAAAGCTTTCAATAGGGTCGACCATCAATACTTGGAGGCTGTCCTTAGGGTGGCTGGTTTCGTTCCCGTCTTCCGCAGGTGGATCGCTGCTTTATACAGCGGCATCCGCTCGGTGGTTCGCGTGAATGGTCATCTGTCCAAACGATTCACCATCACGCGTTCGGTCCGGCAAGGATGCCCCCTCTCTTCGCTTCTGTACGTATTGATTTTTAAGCCACTACTGCGGAAACTGGCGACGCTGAGGGGTCGTCCTGCGAGAACTGGGATGCGGGAGGAGTGTGTCTGCATACGTGGACGACGTCACCGTCATGGTATCGAGCCATAGGCATATCGACCTGGTCGGTGAGACACTAAAAGAATATGAAGCAGTAACGGGAGCAAAATTAACCCGGAAAAGTCAGAGGGTTTGCGGCTCGGCACCTGGAAAAGTAAGCCCATGCCGTCCAACAGCGTCTCAGTCATGGGTCACTGAACTGACCTCCAAATGGAGAAGAACTGGAGTGAGATAACGAATAGGGTGGCCTTTCTCAGCCAGCAATGGGACGAGAGGAAGCTATCCCTAAAAGCTCGGGCAGAGGTGGCGAACACGTACATCACATCCGTCTTCTACTACCATCTGACCGTCGTGCCTTGTCCCTACCCCAACCATCACCAAACTGGAGCGCATACTCTTTCGCTTTTTGTAGAAAGGAAGCGTCCCAATGGCGATCCATTTGCTGTCAACACCCACGAAAAGGAAGGCTGGGAATGCCGTGGTTAATGATGCGCAGACATGCGCTGAGACTGCGACATCTCCTGCGCTTCATAGACGACGGTGAACACGTGTGGACCCCGTTTGTGAGATGCGCCTTCCCGCAGCTTGTCTCCTTGGCCAAACTGCAGTCATGGATTAAACAAAGGCCGAGGTTGGGCGAATGGCACCGCGAGTGTCGCCTTGGTCTCGGGGAAATCTACCGTCCCGGATCGAACTTTGGCCGCTACAGTTCCACGAAAGCGTTCTACGAAGGATTAATGGAGGGTCGGTGCGACGATGTTCATTGGGGAGAATCTGGGTGTAGACGAGGAATAGCTGATCCGCCTGTTCAGGACCACTTTCGGGCCGGGACCTATGGACAACTTCCAGAGATCCATGGCCTGGAGGTGTTATCGAGAAGCATTACCCGTTCAAGATAAGCTATACAGGCACGCTTCAAGAAACACTGGACCTACATGCCCGAGATGCGATTAGAGCGACGAAACCGTTCTGCACGCACTCGTGTAGTGTCCAACAATTTCAAACCTGTGGACTTATGTCGAACAGCTGCTGTTACGTGTGAGACGAATTTGGTTGTCGGCCGAGTCTATCGTCAATATTGCCCAGCCTCCTTCCTTTAAACGAGAGTACTTTGTTCTCATGTGTTTATTTTCCTTGCCAGAGGTTACCGTGGTCTTTTTCGTAGATTTTCTTTCTAAAATCTTTTTGTTCACCCTTTTGGGAACACTAATCCTTATTCATGTGTTACACTTCCCAAACGACTTCGATCCTTCGATTTTTTTTTTTTTGGACTTCTCTACCCCTTCCGAAAAGAAAAACTCTACATTGTATTGTACCCTCTGTGTTGAGCCCTGTATGGCTAAAGAAATGTATCTATTTATCTATCTATCTATCTATTTATTTATGTATGTCTATCTATCTATCTATCTATCTATCTATCTATCTATCTATCTATCTATCTATCTATCTATCTATCT
>JAOPUL010000002.1:38444101-38455494 GCA_027564515.1 Octopus rubescens | reverse complement strand
CACACACACACACACACACACACACACACACACCCACACACACACACACACACACACACACACACACACACACAAGCATAAAAGGATAAAAGTATAAGCAGGCAAAACAATTGGTATCAGGCTAGATTATGACATTTATGTATCTTTAAGCAAGATGTTACATGAGTATAGGTCATAAGAAGGAAGTAAGTAAATATGTGTTCCTTCCTTCTTATGATCTATATTCATGTAACATCATGTTTAAAGAAATAAATGTCATAATCTAACGTGATACCAGTTGTTTTGTCTGTTTATGCATTTATCCTTTTATGCTTGTACATGCTTAGTTGATAAACTGCCTACAAACAATCATCACTATGCAGCTATAACATCCTTGCTTTTAGTTGCAGTTCAAGTTGGAGTTTTAGACTTATAGTCAACCATGAGCACTAATTGTATATACCTATTACTTTATCTCATCAGCTGTGATATTACTTGAATTATATATGTACAAACATACATACATTTATATATATATATATTGTGGGATTGCCTGCCGTAAGAGGAGAGTGCCGGAAGTTGGGGGACACCTGACCAGAAGCGGGAGGACGAGAGAGGGGATATTGACGCAAGGGAGAAGTCAACTTTTTTTTTTTTTTTTCATTAAGTCTTACGATCTCGCTAGAGAGGTGGCGGCGAAACTAAGAATGGGCAGCGAGACGATAAAAGCTTTTAGCCGTGAAGGAGTTGTGATCGCCTGGCTGAAAAAGATGAGACTGGTTGCCACGCTGCAAGGGATCGAAAATGTGGCTGGCCTAATCGCTCTGTACCTTGAGGGAGATGCTCTGGCATTATACCTCGAGGTGGACGATGCTGAACAATTGAAGGTAGATAAAGTAGAACGACGCCTTAAAGAGGCGTTCACTGAGGGACCTTATGTGGTATTCACCAAGCTGGGCAGTGCAAGATGGGCTGGAGAACATGTGGATGTGTTTGCTGTGGAACTACGGCGGTTGGCTAGGCTGGCTGGATTCATGGTAGACCGCGAAAATGCCGTGCAGATGGCATTTGTAAATGGATTTCTCAAAGACATCTCAATAAAGTTGCAACAACTGCCTGGCAACAGGGAGATGAATATGAGTGAGCTGATCGCACAGGCCCACGTAGTCACATAATGTGTGAAGTGGAATGTTGCAGCGCTGGCAGCGATGGAGGTCCATGGCAGTCGATAACGAATGACGAAACGAGAACAGCCAGTGTGAAGAGTCATCTGCATGCATTCAGAGGTCAATGTTTTAGGTGCCAGGGTCTGCACATGGTAAGAAATTGTAGAGAGCCGAAGCCAGACATCATCTGCTACTGATGTAAACAGCCAGGCCACATAGCCAATAATTGCGACCAGGGAAATGGTTCAAGGGGGACTTGTGCGCTGGTGACTCCTCCTGGGAGTGAGTAGAGGCACCCTTGCAGTTGCTGCCTGTAGTGGAAGTTCGGGGGGGGGAGCCATCACAAGCCCTCATGGACACAGGCTGCACAACGACACTAGTGACCACGGCAGTGGTTAAAAAGTGGAGTGGAATGAGTAGTTAGTATAAGGGCAGTCGATGGCAGGGAGATTAGATGCAGAGGTAGCAGTGGGGTAGAGATGGTGGTACGGGGTAGAAAAATAAGGCTCCAGGCGATCGTGATTGACCATGTGGTGAACAGAATTAATGTAGTGATGGGCATGGATGCAATCAGCTGCTTGGGAGGTGTTACAGTGAGTAAGGTTGGGGTGACATTTGGTAGCACGGAAACATCATGCACTGTGAGTGTGCAACAGGAGTACAGGAAGATCCACAAAGAAAAATATGCTGCTCACACCATACAGGACAAGGACTTCAGGGCTGTGTTCCATGGGTAGTTGAGTGGTACTGGAAAGGAGAACCACCAACGCTGAGGAATAGAGTGGGCTGTTATCAGAATACCTTTAAAGGAGATGCCAGAAGCAAGTTTGAGGGAGAAGTACAGAGATGGATCGAGGAGGGTATACTGATTCCCTGGAAGGAGGAGGTAAAGTGTGGAGTGTTGCCATTGATGGCAGTGGTGCAACCTACAAAGAACAAGGTCAGACTGGTGTTGGACTTTCGTGAACTCAACGAACACGTATCATGCCACACAGGCATTGAGGTCACTGACGTCTGCGGGGAAACCTTGTGAGAATGGAGACAGAGAATGACAGAGGCCTCCATGATTGTTGACTTAAAGTTGGCATATCTACAGATTCCTATAGATGAGAAGCTCTGGAAGTATCAGCTGATCAAGTATAAGGGCCAGACATACTGCCTGATCAGGATTGGCTTCAGGTTGAATTCCGCACCAAAGATCATGGCGACGGTCCTCAAGGCCATTCTGGGAAAAGCAGACAAGACAAAGAGGGCCACCAATTCCTACTTTGATAACATCATAGTAGACGAGACTGTGGTATCAACAGCAGAGGTCTCAAGCCACTTGGCAACGTTTAGGTTGACCGCAAAGCCACCGGAGGCAATGGAAGGAAGAGCCGCACCAGGACTCAAGCTGCGAAGAGACAAGAAGGGCACATTGGTGTTTCAGAGGGGAATGATGTCCCAGAACTGGGCCCCGACATGAACAGATGGGAACTCTTCTCAATGTGTGGCAAATTGGTGGGCCACTATCCGATCGCAGGGTGGCTCCAGACAGTGTGCAGCTATGTCAAGAGACAAGCAGACGGAGTGAGCTGGCGTGACAGGGTAGGGGAGAGGACAGTGGCCATGATGCAGGAGATCGTGGGGAGGGTAAAGGCAGATGACCCAGTAAGAGGACGCTGGTATGTCCCCAAATTGGAGAGCAGGACCGTATGGTGCGATGCCAGCAGCATAGTACTAGGGATCACTCTGGAGATAGGTGTCGAGGTCGAGGACACAGCCTGGCTTAAGAAGAAGTAGGACTGCAACCACATCAACGTGGCTGAACTGGACACTGTGCTGAAAGGAGTGAATCTCGCCCTGAGGTGGGAGCTGCACACTATAGAGATTCACACCGACTCGGTCACGGTACTCAGATGGGTGAGATCAGTGTTTACCAGTGAGAAGAGGGTGCGAACGAGAGGGGCAGCAGAAATGTTGATAAAGCATCGCCTGGGAACTCTGGGAGAGCTTTCTATCAAGTTCAGCCTGAAGTTGAGTGTAGTCTTTGTAGCCTCAGAGAAAAATAGGGTAGACATTTTAACCAGGGGGAAGAAAGCCTGGCTGGAAGCACCAGAGGACGCAGAAAAGGGGATAGCTGCAGTGTGTTGGCTGAGCGACTTGGAGTTGAGAGAGTTGCATGCCAATGCACCACATGGGAGTGGATAGGACTCTGTTCCTTGCCAGAAAAATTGACTCCGACATTAGCAGACAGAGTGTCTGAAGAGTAGTTGGAAATTGCGATGGGTGCCAGTCTATTGACCCCCCACCCCACCCCCAGGTGTACACGAGACAGGCAGCATCCCAGTGGAGCACAACTGGAAGCAATTGGCAGTGGACGTTGCCCACTATCGACAGGAGACGTATCTTTCAATGGTCGATTGTGTGCCAGGATGGATGGTGATATGGAAGGAAATAAAGACAGAGACTGCAGAGGAAATCACGCAGACGCTGAGAGAGATATTCTTGGAGCAGGGCCCCATCGACCAATTGCTGATGGACAACAACACAACGTTTCACTTGGAGGCGCTGAGGGAGATGCTTGACAAGTGGAAGGTGAACCGCTTCTTTAGAGTGGCATACAGGCCTAGCGGAAATGGAATTGTGGAGAGACACCATCGCACAATCAAGGCCATGGCGGAAAGGGGCACATTTCCTTAATGGAGGTGGTCTTTTGGTACAACTTGTATCCTCAGGTGGGGACAGGCCAAGGAGTTTGTGCCACACAGGGCAATATACAGATACAAATGGCAACACCCAATGAGCAGCGTGATGAGGAAGGGATTGATCCTTGAGATCAGAGGGGCATGTGGGATTGCCTGTCGTAAGGGGAGAGTGCCAGAAGTTGGAGTACGCCTAACCTGAAGCAGGAGGCCGAGAGAGGGGAGATCAGCGCAAGGGGGAATCCAAATTCCTCTTTTTGACAGTAGTCCTTGAGGCGTGTGGACATGTAGCGCAAATGCTGATCACGAGAACGAACTAGATGAATGCACGTGATGGCGGAGTGACCTAGTCACGAGTGAACCCCCCCCTGGAAGTGAGGTAAGTTCAATCGCATCTGGTTACATATATATATATACAGACATATACAGACATATACAGACATATATATATAGATATATATATATATATACACACATATTCGTTCGTTGGCACCACTTGTGTCCAAGTTTGGTTCATCCAGTACCTCCATGATGCTTAAACTTGATATGGCTCAGGAAGCCAAGTTGGTAATAGAACAGTCCCGGGCATTGATCGCATGGCAGGGCAGATGGTGGTCTTGGTTGAAGTTGCCGGGCCTTGCACTGCCTTCTTTTTGATGACATGTCCTGACCACCTGAGGTGATGTTTGAGGATCATGGCTTCAATGCTCAGCATTTCTGAGTGATTCTTGGTGAGGATCTGCCGAAGCTTGGTTTGTTGGAAATGCTCGAGTCTTTACTGGTCTTTTCGATCCCATGTTTGCCGAGGATGCCTTGCCAGAGATGCAGTTTTCAATTCCATGTTTGCTGAGGATGCCTTACCAGAGATGGTGGTCATGACCAATTCGGGCGTTGAAATCGCCAAGAATGATTAGTTTATCGTTTCACAGAATGGCTTGGATGGTAGCATTGAGAGAGTCATAAAAAGCATTTTTAATCTCATCATCTGAGTCTAGAATTGGGGCATAGACTGAGAGCAGCATAAGGTAGGTCTTATTGAGAAGCAGGATTCAGATGGACATCAGATGTTCACTTGTTGACGTTGGGGTCAGGTTGTGTTTCTTGACCAGCTTGGTTTTGATAGCAAGTCCGATGCTATGGATGTGAGGTTCATTGGCATCCTTTCCTTTCCCAAAAAACATGTAGCCAACTTCCTTCGTGCTGCCGTCTCCAGGCAAACGCATTTCACTCTGAGCAGCTATGTCAAAGTTGAAGCGGGCGAGTTCTTGGGAGACAAGCACGGTACACCTTTCGGGTTGGTATGTGGCCTGCATGTACATCAGAGTTCTCACATTCCATGCACCCAAAGTCAGAGAATGAGATCGAAAAATTTGAAAACAGGGTCCATGTTTAATTTGAAATTTTCTACTGCTGAGATGGGTGTCCACCAGTCACGGTTAACCAGCCAGATGAAAAGAGCAGTGACCGATGTTTACCCCCACCTTTTCTAGGGGGCTTCCCTGTACAGGGAGGGCTGTGGTGTTCCTAAGTAGGCCAGCCCTGACACGTACACAGCTGCTGAAACCCAGATCTTTTAGGATCGCCTTGACACCAGCCTGAATGGTGGTACCAGAGCTCCTTCAGCCTAATCCCTAATCCAAATCCCAACTCCTATGTCCTAGTCATGGATCCTGGGAAACGCCAAAGTAGGGGATCGCTTGGCAGGGTAAAGTATGGTTTGGCCTTCGATGGCCCTGGGCCACTACAGTAGCCGTGAAAGCCTATCAAGAACCACGAAATGGATATACACATATATACACATATACACACATATATACATACATATATATGTGTGTGTGTGTGCATGTGAGTAATTGAACTCAAAATCTCACTTCAGACAATAGTTCGAACAACGATTTTGATTAAGTCCATAATTAACATTATATAATTACCTATACTTGAATCTTAGCTATGACACAAATTAGAATGTTATAGTTACTTGGACAAACATTTATATTAATTCGCAAATTATCCCTATATAGTTACCTTGACTAAATTCTCAATTAAGTTACTAATTAAGACTATAATTACTCAGACTATGTCTCTAACACTATAGTTAACTGGATTAAAATCTCAATCAAGTCTGTAATTAACCACACACAGTTACTTGGATGAAAATCTCAGCAAATTCATTTATTAATACTGTATATTTAATCTTTTATCTTTTACTTGTTTCAGTCATAAGACTGAGGCCATGCTGGTGCACCACCTTGAACTTTTAGTAGAATGAATCAACCCCAGTACTTATTTTTTTAAAGCCTGGTACTTATTCGTTCGTTCTCTTTTGCCGAACCGCTAAGTTACAGGGAAGTAAACTAACCATCACCGGTTGTCAAGCGTTGGTGGGGGACAAACACAGACACAAGGACACACACACACATAGATATATACATATATATACGACGGGCTTCTTTCAGTTTCCGTCTACCAAATCCACTCACAAGTCTTTGGTCGGCCCGAAGCTATAGTAGACGACACTTGCTCAAGGTGCCACGCAGTCGGATTGAACCCGGAACCATGTTGATGTGATGCAAGCTTCTCATCACACAGACATGCCTGCGTCTCTCTCTCTCTCTCCCTCTCTCTCTCTCTCTCTCTTTATATATATATATATATATAAATATTCAAATATGAAATAGAAGCATCTCCAGGGTAATATATATTAACAACCACATATACATAACGTATATGCTTCGTGTATTTGCCGGTGGACTGCAAATGGCGTGGAGGAGAATAAAATCTCTCAAAGTGCCAGATGATATAACACAGTGTCTTATATAGTCCTAGATACGTCTTACTCGAGAGATGGCAGCTAATATTGACTTGTACGACTATAAAAATCTATCAACCACTACAGAACTAAGGTACGACTAAACAGATTGCTTTCTAGCCGTTGTAATATAATTATACTACTGAAAACATGCGTATAAGAAATGAAATATGAAGAATGGTACCCGTTAATAATTTTGAATACAAATGCTATTACTTAGCCTTCACTTCTCAAAATTGAAGCCCGATAATGCGGCTACTAAGATGTCATCTGGTATCAAGTTAAGGGAATGAACAAAATGGACGCATTAGCAAGCTGGAGTAAATATACTTTTTTCAATTATCTTGTCAATGTATATGGCAGCCTTGTAAAAGGAAAGTACATGAGTTGGTATTACTTATTTACAGAAATTAACCAATCATTGGTCACTGTAACCTGATTCTATTCATTATCTCTTTCTAATTTTCATTCATCGATATTTTTCTCCTTGCTTATGTAGGTAAAATTAAAGTTTATGGACGGTACCACATAATCAAATATCAATTCGACCAACATGTTCCCATTACAAATAACACAAAGTTGTGTGACAAGGAACTGAAAAATCATTTCATTCATTCCTCGCCTTCTTCTTGTTCCTCCCTCTAACTATTTCTCAAATTATGAAGATTTTTTCTGTTAGCATGATTCACATAAATTGTATTTCGCATCACCAGACCTGTAGGTGATGCTCTGCTTTCTTCAAAGACAACACTACTATCACTAATTAGTAATATTAACACGTATGAACATGCCTGCATTGGAATAAGTAGAAACTGTACTCGTCTTCCTATTTCACGAGTAGAACGTAATTCAATGTAGATTTTAATATCTACCTCTTACGTGCATTTTAATCAATCTAGAGAACAAGAAGGATCAACGTATTAAATGCGTATACTATTTTCTTATTTACCCTCCGAAAGTCTAAGGTTGCAGTGCACAATAATAGTTCAAAGCAAACTATTGATTTAGTAGAAGCAAAATAGAAAATGTAACGAAAGAAAAGTAAATCATTGAAGTCATGATATAAATGTTTGTGAAACACGAAAAGTAACAAATTCAGGATATTTAACAGGATTATTTTCGATCGTTGCATTACTTAAAATTCTCCCCCCAACAGCGACATGATCATGACCATCACCGTCATGACCATCACCGTCACTATCATTATTACCATGACCGACCATCATAGCAAGCGGTATCGTCTCCATCGTTACTCTCATGAAAATGATTGTCGATTTCATCATTCGCCTCGTCACTATCTACGACCTACCCATAATCAATCTATGCTTTTCTCTTCCTCCACCTCTTTTTCACTGTTATCAACACCACCACCATTAGAAATTTCATTATATCATCGCCATCATTATCTCCTCGAACATCGCCGACATCAGTATCATCGGCAGCATTCTTGGTATATTCAATATTGTTATCAACTTCAGCATTTCCATCACCCTCAACATCATTATAATCTTAATCATAAAACACCATCACCATCGAAATCATTATTGCCAATATTCCTTTCAATCAACACCCTCATCATCATCATCATCATCATCATCATCAACATCAGCAGCAGCAGCAGCAGCAGTAGCAGCAGCAGCAGCAGCAGTGGCAGCAGCAGCAGCAGTAGCAGCAGCAGCAGCAGCAGCTCGTTTGTCAAAACCAACCTTATCATAATCATCAGTATCACAGGATCCTCAAAATTATCATCCTCACTATCATTATCATCATCGCCGTTGTCTTCATTATCACCAACGTCAACTCCACGCTCGTTATTGCTCGTTATTTCCTTTTTAATAATCATCAATCTCATAAATATTCCAAACTCAAGATTGATTTAAAAATTTACAGAGCGGCGCAATTTTTCGGGAAGATTATATAGTCACTGATATCAACTTATTATTGACGAAATTATTTTAATTAATATGGAACTTCTGCAAAGGTTTAGTGAATCGAAACATCAGTTTATTATATCTACTTTAATGATCCTCTTGAAGGAAAATTACTTTTTAGTCTCGGTAATATTGGATATTAAAGCTAAATATTGCATAATACTTTTCCGGTTCTTTAAGTAGTTACAAAATGTTTGTAGATATTCGAGTTGCCGCTGAGTAAGTCTATGATCAAAGTTATTATCGCGATTGAGATCTCCTTCGAATTACGCTATGTGTCATGACATTTTAAAGAAAATAGAGTGTGATTTGAGAGTGATGACGTTCAGATAGTTTGAGCAATGCGTAGTGATTTGCCATTGGCTGATTCAGTAGTATTTTTACCAATATTTATGGTTGACTGCCTGCCTGTCTTTTTTTCCTTATCTCTTTGTGTGCTTCAAGAGAGTTCGTGGCGTGTGTAAGTTTTTCTCTTTCAGTTTAAACTGATTGTAGCCTAGTCCCCGTTGCAAAGAAGGCTAGCTCCTGTAAATATGTTCTATTTAATCGATCGTTTTTTTAGATAATTTTAAGAAAAAATTAAACAACTTATTTATGTTCTAACATATTTATGACTAAGAATAAAACGTTTGTCATAGAGTTGAAATAATCATTTGGAATTCTGAAAACATGAACTAGCGAACTAGATAAATCTCAGAAGTTAGGTTCAGTGAAGTTGATTGCTTATATGATGAGGAATCTGTTCTTTAGTTTTACGATTGGTCTTCTGCAACCATCATCTCGATATAATGGCCGTTGATGTTAGAAATTCGTCTAATAAATTAACAGATTTCAGTGCCTAATTCGCGTCACCATTTTGGACTGACAGAATTCATAGATTTTTATGCACCTTAACCTAAATTCTTCTTTTAAGCTTAAAAAAACAACTTTTCCGTTGCTTTGTAAAATACCACCTACTAAAGAAATTGTTTGAAAAAAATCTGTGAAGCTATATATTTTTTCAAACTTACCTCTGTTTATCTCTCTCTCTCTCTCTCTCTCTCTCTCTCTCTCTGTTTCTCTGTCTCTCATCCTAATTTATTTTAAATATACAGACAATCACGCAAACAAGTTTAGTTTATCAAATCTCGTATTCATTTTATCTCTCTTGTTTACGATCATATCTAATACGTTAAGAGTCAATATTTGATCTTTTCACACCAATACATATGATTTTTATTCGCAAACTCCTCCAATATTTTCTACAATCCTTAACGATTTTATTTCGTATGAAATACATTATACCTATGTCTTCGCCAATAACGTTGCTCAGTGCTTATATACATGTAGAATTTATATACGATTTCTTCCAATATAATTTGCCACACAGATTTTCCTGTCTACTTCTGACTCAACTTCATGCTATTTAGATAATTGTACCTTGAATTTGACCAGTTTGCCCATAGAGATCTTGCACGATTAATTATTTTCATTCTCACGTCTGATTTATTGTCACTTCTACCTTTCCCCACTCTCAAATCGTTTATTTATCTATTTGCATCATTCATTGGTCAATCCTCTCTCCTTTAGGACATTCCGATTGGGCTGCATTTGAAATGTTTAACATCACAACTTGGAATTTTCCATTATGGCAAAATTCAATTAGAGGGTTAGTTCTACTAAACCCTTACTGCACATGGAAGCAATATACATACATTCATCAAAAGAAGGGGACAAAAAGGATTTGATTAAAAAGCATTTTCTAAACATAGTCGATTAATAATACAGTGAAAATGTTAATGCATTTGAGGTATCTGGGCTCAACACATATAAGCAATCACATGCACATAGACAATGTACACACGGACCCACACTCAAACAGCCTTAAAACGGTCTTGTGATTACCCTACCAACAAACCGAGAAACTCAGGTTTGGGAAGATATTACGATAATTCTATGAACTTTTATGCTGAAGTTATATTAATTCAGATCGTACGATAAGGTTTAGAAGTCTTGGGAAGGAGCAGGATTGAGTAGGCCCATTGTAGAAAACGTTCAGTGTTGATCTGTGAGCGATTTATCTTGCAATATTGCACCCAGAACAACATTGTCCAATCTTTCGTTTATATTTCTGAATTTCTATTGTGATGTTTGATAGACTTTAGTTGAAAATTTCCAGAAAATATTCGGATTTCCCACATTAGTACTCTACTTAGTATTAACCATTTATTGCATTTCATGAAATTATAACTAGTCATTATTCTGAAAGAAACGATAATATCCCTCACCATTGATTAAACACTACAGCTTGAACCGCTAGTAGAATGTCTCTGCATATACAACATGTACTAAGTGTTTAGGATTAGACATGGTAGTGTGTGTTAAAGAAGTTATGCAATCCACGATCACGTAACGTCCTGATAAGTAGTTGATTGATCAACGTGAATTGAAAATAATGTTGTGTTGAAATGTTAGTTTATTATAATAACCTATGCGTCGAATATGCAAATATAAAGTGGGAAAGAGAAAAAAAAGCATAGCGAATAAGAGCAAATATCATAATATATATGCTGAAATCAGACACTCCTAAAGCAGGTTTTATGCTATATTCTATTGTTATTAATCAAAATTCAGAAGAGAATAAACGCACAAAATAAAATACATTTACATAAAAATATGTTTACAAAACAACCGCCCTTTCACAAAAATACACACGCGCATACACTCAAATAAAAAATAATGTGGGAGTATGTGTGGGTATATATATATTCTCGTTAAACCAAGCTATCTTTAGTCAGTGTAAACCCGTCACTCACCCAGGCAGTCAGTCAAACAAAACAAGACA
>JAOPUL010000002.1:38355826-38369614 GCA_027564515.1 Octopus rubescens | reverse complement strand
TTACGTACTGGTAAACATATATGTAAAAAATATTTCAAAACAATCTGATTTTTACGTTCAATTTTTGCTTTCCACAGCCTTCAGATTTATATAGTATCAATGGATCACTGTAGTGGAATGCTTGAATTTTATCCTTTAAATACTTTTCAGTAGGCTCTAGTAAGCTGTATCTTACGAACTGTATTTTAATCAATCATGGTGATGGCATAGGTGTAAAGAAAAGGAAATTTTCATCGTCTCTTGTGTAAGTGTTCATCATTTGAATAGTAAGAACGTTTTACACATTTTGAAGTTTTCAGGTATCACGTACATTTGTACCTTCTGAATTAAGGAGCTAGGTTCTTTCTTCAGCAATTCAACTTCAGTTATACTTCGGTCCTAGCGTGTTGTTATATATCCTACATCTCCAAAAATAAAGAGTATGAGGTACGTGAATCTTAGATAGTGGATCAGCAAATCTCTCATCAATGGTTCATAGATATCTTCTTTCTCTTGCATTTTTATTACCACATTGCCTTCAAGCTTGCCGCTGATTCCTACAACAGAGCATATTTTTCATATGTGGTTCGAAACAAGAATATCAGACCGATTTTGTTTTAATTCAGTGGCAGTTTTCATTTTCAGGATCCACCAGTATTCCTTTGAGTTATCAGTTTCAACACATACCCCCTTATTTAAATTCATTTTTGTTTTCCGCAATGCATTCTATATTGTTTTAGCTAACACATCCTGCTTTATGGGAGGTAGTAACAAGAAGACATTCTTTCACAGTTAGAAATAATATGGCAGACATCTTCAGTTTTTGTTTTGCACAGCATATATTTATTTTTAACTGATGACCTTCGTCTATTGTGCAGTAGGTACATGGTGGGAATATGTTGTTCATGAGTTGCAGTGACATATCCTTCAATGTAGGATGTTATGAACTTGTCGCCACTTGAGTTATCCCCTCTATGGTCCGTGTTTTTCGTCTCGCGTAGCCATATATATCCTCAGTGAATTGGTCCATTATTTTCTTTTGTTCGAACAAAGAGTAGAGTCTTCCAATGTTCATGGAAGAAAGATTTGTATCAAGTTGTATTTCATGCGCCTGTTCCAGATCAGTGATTATCCTAACAATGTTATTATGTTCATGCTCATAAACATGTGGTGAGATGGCTGCTGACCTTTTTCCCCTGTTGCAGAGGTTCCTTCTGTATTATTTTCCAGGTCTCAAATCATGTTAATATGGATTTTAGGCTCGGGCACCACCATTCTTGGCTTAGAAATGTAGACTAATCACATATCCATTGGTGTTAAAGTATCCAGTAACACAGAGTAGATTGCGAGTACTTACATCTATCACGCTCAGTTCTTGCAATGACCAGTTTAGTAGGCCAAATTCTAGAGTCGGGATAGGCACAGCAAAAGTATTATGGGCGTTAGTTGTAGGCTAAAAGTTCTGATGACCATAACCTTTTTCCTTACCTGAGGTATTCATCCTTAATCGTCTCCGTATTTATGAGTTCATCATTTCTGACATATCATTCTATCGAAGATACCTATAACTGTCACTTGATTATAGAGATATCGTCAAACCGTTCATTTTTAGTTTTTTAGAGGATGGCACATCTTTTCCACCCTTTAATGTCAAAAAGGCACCATATTTCATTCCAATATCTGTAGAAAATTGGGTACTAAGTTCTATTTTGTGTTATGTGGCTGATATCTGGCCCCTACAGTTCCAGGTCATTGACAAACAATATACGGGAAATACTTTTGGATCCATTTCTATAGGCACTATAATTTGTTTTTTCAGGTATGATAGTAAATTTATATAGAAGCCTTTTTGAGCGCTATCAGGCTCAATTTGTTCCTTATCACTCCTAAAGAGCAAAGTGGTGTACCAAATCTTTTTCAAGCGTTTAATATCAGTTACTAGTAGTTGTGGGACTTTGGATAATTGCAAAGCCTTGATAATCTACCCATGTGGTATGCTAACAAAAGCCTTCTGGTAATCCAGCCACATTACATTTAAATTCCTTCAACATTTTACTGTTTTCTCCTAAATCATTTTGTTAATTAGCTGCTGCTGCTGCACACAGCCCAACATCTTCTTTCTCCCATCTTGCTGAGGTGTCATAATGTTCATGGTACAATGATCCTGCAACAACAGATTGAGAGACCCAGTGTATAATCTGTACATGATTTTCTGGCAGGATATTGGGCGGTAATTTTTAGAAAAGGTGGCTTTTGTTATTTGGGGGGATGAGGAGAGTAATTTGAAGTTGATAACCATTGCGGTGGTTCTTGTGTGCCCTTGATATTTTGATCATACAACCGTTTGAGATCTCGCCGATAACAGGTAAAATTCTTTAACCTGTTATGAGGTTTGGGTCTGGGGGTTTCCAGTTTGACATTTTCTGTAGATCTGTTTCCAGTATTTCACCATCTATATTATATTTCTTTTGCTCAACATGTGGACTGTAGTCTCCTACTTCAGCACTGTTAGCCAAACAGCTTGTTTGTTTAATTCGTTGACAAATAATTTATTGAACATCAGCCGTGTATAGGCTGTAGATTTTTACTTTAGATTTTCAGCTGTAGCAGTTGTTGTATCAACTGGTACAGTTTGGAATTTAATTCTTTTGAATCCTATATCACCAAATCGCCTCTATTTTTTCTGGGGTCTTCCTGATGTGTGAAATAGTTCTGTGTATTACATTACATAACTACAATGCTTTGTGGGTATTTCTTCGCAGGAATAACACTTTTATTTTTTAAGTTACATGCCCATGCAGGTTCAGGTTTTCTGCTTGTATCTCGATTACGTGTCTCTTAAAGTAATCGCTGAGGTATATATCAAAAGTTTAATGCACTGTGTGATCTTCAGATAATTGCTTGCTATTTCTTTTACTCCCTCTGATTTTAATTTACTTATACTGCTGTTTTTATGTCCTTTCATTCAAATGGACCTGTTGAAGCATAAGGCGACCACAATATTGTGTTGTTCTCTTGTTTGTACTGTATATGATGGATTTCTACCGAATTGTTGGTGTGTTATTTACTGCTAGAATTAGATTGCAGTTATGTCTGTCCATCAATGGAAGTGGGATGATTATCTTCAATGGCTGGCTTTGTAATGCCAGCCTGCTTTGAATCAGACATTTCCATTAGATGTATCAATTTACATCCAGTGAAACGTTTTGCTTGTTCATTTAAATGTTTTGGTAAGACATCTCATTTTGGATGTTTGGAGTTCCACAAACTCTTTTAGCCTTTTCATAAAACCGAACTATTAAGGGTCCGATTGTATATATGCGTCATATAAATCTTTGTTAAGATCGTAGATCCATTGTATACAGTAGTTCTAGTCATGATTTGGTTAGAGAAGACATATGTTTAGCCATGATGATTTTGTCTGTTCTGATATTTGTATTTGTTTTTCAAAGTAAACAACGATTTGGTTTAAAAGTTTCGACAAAGTTTTATCAGAATTACATTTAAAGTTGTTCAGAAGATGGGTAATCATTCGTTTCAAGTTGTTTTTAATAATATAATTGTGTTTAAACGTACATATTTAGTGTTTTGTTGTGTGAATTGTTTTTGAACGTTTCATGCCTCATTTCTGTTCGCGTGTAACGTTACAACGCCGAGTTAGAATATATGCATCGCTTATATAGATATATTCCGTTCTATACTGGGCACGAAGGCCTGGAATTTTGGGGGAGGGGAGTAGTCGATGTTATCGACCCCAGTTCGTAACTGGTACTCACTTTATCGACCCCGGAAGGGTGAAAGTCAAAGTCGACCCCGGCGGCATTTGAACTCAGAGCGTAAAGTCGGAAAAATTGCCGCTAAGCATTTCTCCCGGCTTATATAGATATATTACAATATATATAATGTTTAAAACACTTATGTAGAAATATTCGTATGTAATTTTACCCCATTCCGTAGTTCACATTTTCTAATATTTGGTATGTTGCTCTAATATAAACTGTAATTACACACGTCCTACTATTGGACTGACCACAGCGGTCGTCATTTCGTACGTATGTACGTATAATACGTAATACACAGAAATGTATGAACAGAAATTGGAATGCTTGAAGTTGATCTTCGAAAGTAGATTTGATTTACAATTACTATTATCTTCATAGTTGTGATGATGATTGTTTTATTGGCTATACTTACCTGGAAAGATTCTGTAATATATATTTCTATTCATCTAAGAAATAATATAATGATTTTATTATATTCGTTTTCCTGTTTTCAATGGTAAAAACCCTATTAATAATTGTTTATTCTATAGGCACAAGGCTTATTATTTTTTTGGATGGTGTGGGAATACTCGATTACATCGACCACAAAAGGTTGAAAGCAAAGTCGACCTCGGCGGAATTTGAACTCAGAACTTAAGACGGACTAAATGTTTACGGCGTGTTAACGATTCTACCACCTCACCGCCTTAAAAAACCGTATTAATAATCTTCTCTATTATATGCCCAATGCTTGACATTATTTCTAAGGAGGGAGGCTAGTCTATTATATCGAACTCAGTGCTCAACTGGTAATTATTTCATCAATCCCAACAGGATGAAAAACAAAGTCGACCTCGGCGGAATTTGAACTCAGAACGTAAAGAGAGACGAAATAGTGCTAAGCATTTTGCCCGGTGGGCTAACGATTCTGCCAACTCGGAGCCTTAAAAACCCCCTTAAGAATGAAAATGACATTCTGCAATACCTTCTTCGTCTCCCTGAAGATAATTGTTAATGTTAGCATGTGTGTATGAAGTAGATATAGCAGGCAATTTTAACCTACAATAATTATACCTTATTATGCACCGTACTGTCTATTCATAAAAAAAATATACTTTCCTATAAATATACAAATGGACTATTGGAAAGATGGACTATTGGAAAATAGGAGGAAAGAATGACTAATATTATTGAAACAGAATAGAAGGAAAAAAAAATTCATAAAACTAGTATATGACATTTCGATATTCTAACGCTGCCAAAGCCAATTGATGCCGGCTAATTAAGGCTCTTTTGCACGAAATATTCGGAACAGAAACCATACAAGTCGTCGACCACTGACGCGTAATAATAGCTAATGAATACAATTCTGCACATACAGAACAGAGAATAAGTAATGTAAATTCAATGGCACATCACAAGCAAATACACATGTTGCAAGGGAATATATGTTTCCTGGAGAAGCAGTGGTATCATGTTATTATTATTTCCCATACATTCATAATCATAATGATGACTCAAAATCAATCTTAGAGCCCTACTGATGATGATTTCCTGCAAATGAGCACCATCAGCTCTGCCTTGAAAATGCCTCTTGTTCTCCTCCCCGCCCAGTATACCTATATAGAAAAGAGAGAAATATATAAATATGAAAGACAAAAATATATGAGAATCACTGCTTTATTGAATTTGGCTCGTACTGGCCCTGAATTTCTTTAAACGTTCGGAGTTACAATGTAGAATAAAATGACACGAAATATAACCAGCCTTCGCTTTAAACAGAGACACTAGATACTTCATGGTGCTGTGTATCACATTCTGTCATTGTCTGTCCCTGATTAATCAGCGTGCTTCTTCAAAACTTTGCTGAGATGGAGGTTCAAACCTGCCCATCACAGAAATATTACATATTTATGTAATATATCACGTTTCGATCAACAGACACTGATATTTCTAGTGCCTGCCTTATGGACATCTCAGGTTTAACTTAGCAACTGCAACACATGGCATTTCAATTTTATAATCGCTCTATATACTAGAAACATTGTGACATCCCTAGTGTTCCTGAAATCACAGCCACTCTATTTGAACAGGAAGAATAAATATTGAGCATATTAATAACGTCTAGCGTAAACCCGCTCGACATTTTTCTGTAAAAATGTTCTGTTGTTCACATGAGTGGTGAGAGGTTATGACACAATGCTTATGGTTGTGAATAATAGAAACAATATGAAGATATGCTCTACATACGGATGATGCATAGAGTAAAAGAACTGAAGTGTTTTGCTGGAAAGGAAGATTAAAAAAGTTGTACAATGTCGACACGTTTTGTAATGTCAAACAACTGGGAAATGTTGAATGAATAAAAAGCAACCAATAGTATATACTATTTGCTATACCTATTGTTCAACTTCATTGCGGTATCTTGGTTAACGTAAATTAGATGCCACTGTTGATTCTATAAAGGAAAGAAATATCAACATATTTGATTGAGAATCACTCACAATAGCATGGAATTCTGTGACGATGAAGATAATCTTCGTAGTAATTATTTGGATGGAATTTCTAAACAGCTGCAACTATGACAAAGAGCTTACATGCTTTGTGCTGGAAAACAGTATCTGTTGTAATGTCATATCATTGTTTAAAAAAAGGTAAAATAAGGCTTTGCAATCGAACATGAATATGAAAGAATAGATATATGACAATCACTGCTTTATTGAATTTGGCTCGTACCAGCCCTGAATTTCTTTAAATGTCGGAGTTAAAATGTAGAATAAAATGACACGAAATATGACCGGGCTTCGCTTTAAACAGAGACACTAGATAATTCATGGTGCTGTGTATCACCTTCTGTTATTGACTGTCCCTGATTAATCGAAGACCCATTTTCATTTTAGACATTCAGATACCAGTGTCATTCAACCATACACAAATATAGTTTCTAGTATGAGTGACGTTTGCATTGACATTCAACACAACATCAATGAAGATACCACCGTTGTGTATCAACAAGATTTTTAATATTAAGCTGTTTTTAACTATTTAATATTATCCAAATACTTAAATAGGGCTAAATTTCTATATAAAACATATACCCTAGTAAGTTTTGATTTAACAGTAGTTTAATCTGTAACATGTGGAAGAACGACGGCCACAGTTGCCAAGCAATATGAGAGCGGATTCACTATTAACAATTATTATATAATTATAAAATAGTTATTCATACATATTCTATTTATAAAATACGACACATTAACAGTCTTTTTCTATCCGTATTCCATTATGGTTTATGTTTCATGTTGGATACAAACTGTCCTATTTATTAAACTAGATTGATTATTTATACAATTAAAACCGGAATCGATTTCGTATGCAATAGTGAATGTGTACCATATCGTTCTCGATTTTCATATGCAAATTGTATTTGCTGAAGCGAGATTAAATAGATTAAATTATATATTTAATTATATTATACCATATGCTTTTTTTCTAGAATCAACCAAACAAAATACAGGTAAATACAAATATTTATATAACAAATGCCTCACCTTGCTGTTAAATGATGCAATATAAAATACACACTATAAACGACGTTTCGTAAATCCTAAAGTTAATTTGTCTTATTGATTTACTCATATATAAAATGAAATATAAATTTGCCCCTCGTTGAAAATGTTAATGCATTTTACATTTTCTGTTTTGCTTTAGTTGTGCTAGTTCAACACCAAAATAATTTTGGTCGAGGAGACTTGGGATCAAAACTGTTACAGTCGTGACATTAACGTATTTTTTTTTTCTTGGAAGGAATGTCATAGGCTACATTTTATAATATTCCTTTCCATATTTATGATGGTAGAGATATGCTATCCTAGGTAATTTGACTACCATTTCAACTAGAGAACACAATCATGAAGCGAGTCTCTCATTTGCTGTTAATATTTTCATGTTTTTTTGTTGTTGTTTTATGCAATAGGGAATTTCGCTTTCATCTCTATGCATTGCCTCATTGTTTGTTGTGATGTTAACAGGGCGCGTGGAATACTTTTGCAGCAACTTTTGTATCGAAAGGTATTTTGATTTACAATTAAATATCGGTTTTTGGGGAAATGTGACAGATTTTTATGATACTCCTAAATCGGTGATACTGGAGACAGAATTTGTGTCGTAGTGTTAGCATTCTGTGTGTTTTTAGCAGTAGCCTTGTACCACGATCAGTACCTGAATACGTAATATTTGTTTCATTTGGTCATGCACAAGCGATCTAAGGCCAACAAAGTGGCATTGTTATGTTTCACTGGAGGATTTAGAGCGCATTGTATATAAATTAGCATTAATTAGCAGTCATTGCATGGCAGATTAACCAGTTACCTCTAACCGCAAACGCCTAGCACATCCTAAATGTTTATTCTATGCAGTAGATCAAAATTTGGAGGCGAATGTTAGCTTATGGTTATAAGCATGTTCTAAGAATTTATTTTTAATTTCATTCCAATCAGTGGATACAATTTTCAATGATATTGACTAACAAGTGTCTTAAATAGTGAGTTTGATGTTCCTCTGTGCAATTGAATGAAGAGTTTCCTATAAATTATTAATCTAAATTATCCTATGAATTCCCTTCGTTCTTTAAAAGACAGAAAACAACTATAAAATATGTAATTAAAGCGAATAATATAACTATAAAGGACATGATTATGCAAATTGTCAATTGAAAACATGAAGGGCACAAAAAATATTAAATATATACTAAAAGTATTAGCCATAATAGAAGATTACATGAAATATGAAATACAAAGAGAGAAAATTGAATTATGAGAGGAAACTGAAAATATGATTCATTCAAATTAGAGGAAAGAATTTCGCCCATTGGTCAATACGCAGCAAGGATAAATGAAGCAGGAATATTCACAAAGATAACGATGGTTGAAAAGCTTCAGACTAAAGATGGAAACGTGAGGCGTGGTTTTACGCAACATGATTGCTTTACTAGTGAAAATCAATTAAGAATATAAATGACTGAGTGGGCAGAGAATTTAAAGAGAGAAATAGAAGTCTCGTATCTGTAGCTGCCCAGTCCTGACAACATTGGAATTCATTGACTATAACCAAGTAATCGTATTGGCGCTATGCCAACAGCATAAAACCAGAAAACGTACAATAATTATACAGGAAAGATTTAGCTAACAGAATTATAAATATGATACATAGTTCATTAAGATAATAGAATAATTTCAAAATGTAACTTATGCACTTATTATCTATGAAACAGGATGTGTTCTCTTGAAAATAAATACATTATTTATTTTTGAAAGTAAATCCACCTATGATTGAAATAGTGTTTTCAATATTTTTAGCACAGGTCTATCAGTTATTGAGGGCAGGGGAACTTAACTGGTACTTATCTCAGCGGCCCCGAACGAGAGGATGAAAAGTAAAGTCGACCTTGGTGGAATTTGAACTCAGAATGTAAAGACGATCGAATTGCCGCTAAGCATTTTCTCCGGCGTGCTAACGGTTCTGCCTGATCGCCGCCTTATTGAAATATTTTCACATATCACTATAATTCGTAATATAACATAAGGCTCTCCGAAGGGCAAATAGATTCTATGTGGAGATATAGCCACAAACTCTTTTCAATATTAATTAGTATGATAAAATAGCCCGATTGGTTCAAATCAATTTTTAAAAAGTAAAATATTTGCCTGAATTAGTAAATGAAAGAAAAGAGAAGGATATGAAATAATAACAGAAAAATGATAATATTAAAATAAACATTAATGGCTAAAAGAAATAGGGCCTGTTTGAAGAGTATGGTTCCTGTCGCGGAAGGAAATTGGAGTAAACTATATGCAATATCTTTGGATGCGATAAGGCGCCGAGCTGGCAGGATCTTTAGCACGCCGGGAAAAATGATTTGGGGCATTTCATCCGTCTTTATGTTTGGAGTTCAAATTCCGTAGAGGTCGACTTTACCTTTCACCATTTCGGGGTCGATAAAATAAGTACTAGTTGAACACTGTGGTCAATATAATCTACATACCCCTACCCCCAAAACTGCTCACCTTGTGCCAAAATTTGAAGTCAATATTTGCTTGAAATATAAAATGATAGAAAAATAGAAAGAAATGAAATAATAACATAAAAGAACAATGTTAAAATAAACAATACTGATTAAATAGAAATAGGACTTGTTTGAAGAGTATTGTTTCTGTCACAGAAGGAAATTTGAGTAAACTATATGCAGTATCTCTGGATGAGACTTTACAACACATACTATTGAAGGAAATAAAAAGATATTAACTGTTCTATCAAACAAGTGTTAGCCCTTATTTAATAATCAGGCTTAGTATGTTCTGTCACGGATGGACTAGATGAGCATTACATTTTATCATTATTAGTTAGATTGCCTTGAGTCTAATAAAGTTACTCCTTCTAATGCTGCTTTAAATTTAAGAGATATCACTGTTGAATACATTAAGTATTTTTTTCTAGATATTACCTATTACAGGTCAATATAGCTGGAGTCAAATAAAACGATATCAGTGACACGGAAGAATACCCTTGTAGTTGTCACGGAAGGACATGATTTCATTACTCATAATTTCATACTGTTATGACACATCTGAAATATAATTAGTTTTAAGATACTCTTAAGTATAATTAGAACTTCTAGTAATATGAGGCTCAGAACATTTTTTTAAGCCCTGGTACAAAAATCTTTTGTCTGCAAAATGTCACGGAAGGACAGCCATTTTATAAAGAAAGTTCATGACCTGGTAAATCATTGTCATAGAAGTATCGCTAAAACAAACTTAACCTGAAGACATACGTAGATGTAGCCCATCCAAATAACACATCTTGGAAAACTAAACTAAGCAACATTTAAAATTTGCGGGAAGATCAATTTTCAGACATGTACTTCCTTGATGGAGCGAGAAATTGAGGCTCATGTCCATAATCTCACAACTGGCCATTGTAAGGATTATCAGGACTTTTGTTGTTACAACAGGAAGGTAAATTAAACTATACTATCATTGGAAAATACAATAAATATCATTCTACAATGACTTTTAATATTTGCGATATTGGTTCACCACTTTTCACCCAGGGCCGATGCGTTTAAAATTCTGTTAAATGGCATTTAAATCTGGTAAACCTCTGGAGAGAGCGAGCATAATTGTGAGAAATGTATGCAAAATTGTTCTCTCTTTTACTTAATTTATACATTGTTACGCTTTAAACTACCAACTTTAAACAATAATAATACAAAACATAACAATGATCGTAGAGGAATCGTTATTGAAAACTGTTACATATACTGAATGATGAACTTTGTACAGTGGGAAAAGGAAGATATGGAAGTCATTTGTCAAAGCTATTCATTGCGGAATAGGATGTCAAGGCAGCAAAGAGGGTGAAAGCATTCTTCGGTGATAGAGCAAGATTGCATAGATATCTTGTTAAGGGATCGGAAAGTCTGGCTGCTGTTCAGGATGTGGAAGAAGTATTACCATCCGAGTCTATGGGTAATTTCTAAGCAAACTCAATCAAAGATTTAAATTTTAAGGCAAGTGCCGGATGTTGCCCAACAGTGGTCCTTCTGTTTCAAGAAATATATTACAAAATCTATTATTTAAAGAGTTAATTAAGATAATTGTTAATTTCCTGAGATTATCTTCTCTTTGCATGCCGAATCGGTCGCAATTATGGCTAGGATTTTGTTAATCTTCTCTCCAAGGAAATACACTTTTGATAAATCTAGAATTCATCTTGTATGGTATTTAGTATAATTTTCCTAGTCTTATTTGTTGAAATCCATGTACAGAACACTTCATCGCCTCGCAGATGTAAACACAGCTATGATGTAATGTATCTATTATTGTCAGAAGAGCTCTGAAATCTCGTACCCCTAAAAGCAATGTTTGCACTATTCCCAGTATTACAATTCACAGGGAAGACTGTATAAAAAAAACAGCTCCATTCAGATTCCATCAGGCTCCATCCCAATTTGTAAGATAGCAGATGTTAGTTCCCATTATAATAATTGTTAAATGCAGCTGTTCGTTTAGGCTATAAACTTCTCTGTCCGTTTCTAAGAAAATGATACATTCCTCCTTATAAACAAAAATAATTAAAATTACAGCATTCAAATTAAGTTATTGGATTTTTTGAGATGACAACCCAATGTGTACTGTTATGAGAATATCGTTTATCTCTGTCGCTGGAAAAAGCATCGAAAAAATACTTTAGACAATGTGAAAGACAGCCTTAAATGTAGAAATGTTTGGGAAAGAAAGCTGCCGGATATAGGGAAATGATGAAAATGGAAACTGCCACTTGTGGTTCAACTCGAAGCTATGCGCAAAGGGAATCAAAGGGCAAAATTTTGGATTGTAAGGTAAATTACACATTTTACACAAAGTTCCTGACACGGAGTGATTTAGGACTTTGCAAGAGAATTAAAACTACGCAAATGATACCTGTTGATCTATATGATAAGAAACTAGCCTTTTATAAATTTTTCCATTCGAGATCGGCTGTTGGACAGGTCTATAGATTATCATAAATGGAATTTTTTTTTCGGCATATTAAAAATTAGAAGTGAGTGTGCATCAACCGGAGAAGATATAACATGAGAAAATTACTTGACATGAGAGAGTTAGGTTTACTGTAGTATTTATTGTATGACTGATGTTACCAATTTAAAATATATGGTAATACACCAAGAGCCAAATGTATTTACATGTGCTGCCAGCATCATGTATGGATAAAGGGGTGCGTCGGTGTGTGGGTGTGAAGGAAATAAAAAGTCCGGATATTGAATCCTCGAGGAATACAGGGTGTAAATGTTTGCTGTATGGGAACAGTTGTGGTTAAATTTCTTCTGAAGAGTGTTAGTGATCGATCACAACACACTGACGTAGTGGTTATACGTGGCAGACATACAGGACCCTAGATTCTGGTATCAAGGAACTGTTTAAGGACTTAATGAAGTTGAAATAAAATATATGGATGCGTGTTAGAGATACATCACACGCTAAAGATGGAAGGAAAAATGACGCTAAATTTATTATAAGACAATTCAAGAAATGTTGAATTTCGAATGCATTGAATAGTACAGAATACGAACATGAGTGAGATGATTATGGTGAAAAAACAGCACCTGACCTGCGACATTTGATTAGGGAGAGTAGTGATAAAAACGTATCATCATGAAGATCATGTATGCTTATTAAGTGTTTGAGATGATGAACTGGGTAATTTTACAGGATTTTAAGGAAACTGATTGTTCAAATGCTTAAGGATCACCACGTAAATGTAATTTGTTGGTATATTAATTTTTTAAATTTAAATTAACTAAGCGGAAATAAAGCTTATAAATTCATTTTCATAGACTACACTTATTGCTTTAATATTCATAGATATTGAACCACAAATTTGAAATGAAACTCTAGCCCTAATATGAAATAATAAGATAAGTTAAACATTGACGAAGGTAGCCCAAAAAGTACGAGCTTAAAGCACACGGCTCGCTCACTCACGCATAGCTGATGCAAACGCAGTCACCCATATCCACGCACTCATAATTTGATGTATTCACACGCGTATTTGATGTATTACGTCACCGTCCGTGTTTCTTTTAATTCCATCAAAGGCCAGCAAGACACCAAGGCGCTATCAGATTCCTATCCAGCCACACAATACAAAGTATTCTTCTTTCTAATGCCCCTGGAATCACCGAAACGGCAATCTCACTTCAGAAACACCATGGGGCCATCCTTAATCAATGGCAGCCTAGTTTCCAGTAGCCATCTAGGAATACCTGTACATCTTCATTCGGTTAACTAAGCCAGAACGAGCTAGGTTTCTGTAAAAAGGCTTGTGAGACTTTATGTCTCATGGAGCCGAATCAAACTGTTTTAAATAATAACATATGTAACACCTACTATATATGTTGAGTGCTTTTTCGTTCATTTGTCTACTCACCCGTATATATGCAGCTTCGGTTTCAGGAAACCACAACTGTTTAACATCCTACCAAACA
>JAOPUL010000002.1:38215734-38225839 GCA_027564515.1 Octopus rubescens | reverse complement strand
TATATGATCAATTATGAAATGTCATTTTTATTACTATAGATAAATAGTTTGTGAGGATTAGAAACAGAAACAATCCTTATAATAAGAGGAAGTCTTGGGAATGACTAAAATACATGCAGAGAAATATATTCTAATACCCATGGCTTACACAAATACACAACAGACGAAATATATTACTTGTAGATATTGTACACATGTTGCATGTAATATTTCAATGTGATAGAAAACCCGCACTGAATGCACGAAGTTACTCATAACTGTGCTTGGTTTTGTAGTAAAAGCACGAGATAAAATATAGTAAACTGAGAATTATTTTATTGATCAGATGGCTCTAAAGGTCATGAAGATTGGAGACAGTACAAAGACAAGATACCACAAAAGACACAGTGAAATATTTTATTTACATTAAATGACACAGTATTGTTCCCTTTGCTTTCGTTTGTAGTCCTCTATCAATTTCGCTTTGTGTTCAAACAACCACCAAGTTGAATAGCTGTGAGCAAATATCTACCCTCGCTAAACTAGCCACCCATCACCAGTTTTTATTTTGATCTCTGATTTACACTTTTGTTTTCAAATTCCCCAACACCGCTTGGTGATGATTTTAAAATGTTGTCTGTATTCTCTAGCTCACTCTGTGCTGAAGAAAGCGGAACATCGGACTCTAATTCTGTGGAGTACTGATATCGACATGATATGGGATGACTTCATATTTTCCCGATAATGCTCGTTGCAGGGACCGATGGCTCTTTAACAGTATCAAAAGCTGTGTATTGCTGTAACCGTCTTAATTATGATTCCTATCAAACTATAATTCATGGCCTAGGATGAGGAGCCGACTCGTTAGCATGTACGACAAATGATTTGCGTTGTTTGTTCCAGCTCTTTATGCGTTGAGTTCCTCCAAAGTAAATTTTACCGTTTATCTTTTGGGGGTTGACAAATAAAGAACAGTCAAGTACTGGAGTCGATACCTTTGCTATGCGGTGGCTGTTTGCTTTTGCTAATGCAATCGTTGTTGTAATTGTTGCAGTTGTTGTTGCAACTGTTGGTGTTGTTATTGTTGTTGTAGCTCTCGTATTCGTATATAACGCTGTCGTTTGCGCCGTCACTGCGGCTACTACAACTGTCAAATGACGATGTTTTAGTAAAGGGGTGCATAATCTGCACTGAGAAGTTCGTGGTCAAAGGAACAATTTCTCCTCCAAACACGTAATCCGATCTATTGGGTATGAGTTTTAGTGACCCTATAATTTTAAACAAGATAGTATTTAAGAGATGAGAGAATTTTTGTTACATGACCTATTTGAGAACTATTTGAGAATGATCCCTGGCTTACCATCCCTACAAGAAGTGCAAAAGATTGTTTTAACTGGTACGGCACACGTATTGAGAAGAGCATTGTCGATGTGAGAAATATTATTAACCATTGATTTTATTTTATTTTATTTTATCATTCTCTAATGTTTTTTTTTTTTTTGTTTTTGTTTTTTTCTTCTCCTCCACAATTTTATTCCATCCTAAAAGCAAACAATTTTAATGTGTTTAGTTTAATGGCCTACCAATTTATACAAAGCGTTTCTTTGCCCTAGGAGTCGGGAAAACTCTCGGCAAGAAATTGGAATCCGAATTGAAAGATAAAGAAAAACTCGTATAATAATAATAATAATAATGGAGGAAGAGAATAAGAATGAAGTTCGAAAAGATACGGATAAAACTGGGGCAATTGAATAGGATAATGAGAGGAGAGCTCATCAGGTAGTAACCAGAAAATTGAATGGACAATAAGGGTTAGAAGAAAGGGAGAAACAAACAGTATAGAAGAATTGCCATAAAGGGTGAGAGCGTTTAAGGCCAAGCTGAAAAGATATGATACCTTATGCATAAGGTTTGAACAGAATAGAAGGTTCCATTCAAATAGGAGGCGCTTGTTTGGGGAAATAGAGGGGTCCAGCATCCGGATCTGATTCCAGACGCGGGAGAAACCAAATATTTTGGGGAGAACTCTGGAACATGCTGGTGAGACACAACAAAGATGCAGAATGTCTAACACAGTTGGAAGTAAAAACTGCAACGGTGCCAAGACAAAGCACGTCAGAATCGATATATATACAGTGAAACTGAAGCTCAAAAATTAACAAATTGGTAAGGGCCTGCCAGATTGAGTGCAAGTAATGTTGGATGAATACATTTACACAGTTGCATGAAATGGTCGCTTCACAACTGGATGATTGCCTGCAGCATTGTCATTTTCCCACATGGATGACAAGTGGACGAACACTTCTATGTTTCAAAGACCTCTTGAAACGTGACGTAGTGTCTAATTTTCGACCTATAACGTGTAGCACTTACTTGGAAGTTCATGACTGGTGTCTTGACGAAGAACCTATATAACCACCTGGAAAATATTAATCTACTCCTAGAAGAGCAAAAGGGATGCAGGAGACAAAGTAGAGCCACAAAAGACCAAATATTAGTTGATACAATGGTAAGTAGAAATTGTAAACGCCAATTGACGGGACTGAATATAGCATGGTTAGACTACAAAAAAGCATATGACATGGTAAGGCACAGCTGGGTAAGTAAAAAATGAGCATGTTTGGAGTGGCAGAAAACATGGAGAAAATCGTAAATGAAAGTATGAACCATTGGAATACTGAATAAATTGGAAGAAAACAGAGTCTTGGAAAAGTGAACATCAGGGGTGAAATATTTCAAGGTGATCGCATATCCCCATTGCTATTGTTACTGGCCATCATACCACTCAGTTTGATAATGCGAAAAATTAGAATAGCGTACGATTTAGGAAAAGGATTCGGGTAAATATACTATCTCATTTTTATGGATGATATAAAGTTATATGCAAAAAATGAGAAACAACTTACGGGCCTTATATATACTGTTCGCATTTTCTCAAATGATGTAAGTATGGAGTTGGAGCTCATCAAGAGTGCCATGTTGAAAACGAAACAAGGACGATTTGAAGGAAGCCAGGGAATTGAAATGCCAAATGGGAAAATAATAAAAGCGGTCGAGAAAGGACAGTGGTACAAGTATTGGGGATAGTACCAGCAGAAGATATAAAGCACGAAGAAATGAAACAAATTACCAGTAGGGAATATACAAGGAGAGTTAGGATATTATTACAATCAAAGCTGAAAGCAAGGAATGTAATGGAAGCAATATATACAAGTACAGTACCCGTAATCAGATATGGAGTAGGGAGTGTTGACTGGATCAAAAGCGACACCGACAAGCTTGACAGAAGAAAATAGAACATTGTTAACAATGCATGGAGCACATCATCCGGAAGACGATGCCAACAGGCTATACTTAAATAGAAACCCGGGTGGAAGAGAACTAATTGCTGTGGAAGTGTGTATAAAGATGGGGAGAAAAAGCATGTTTCAAGATTTGAAGAATAGCACAGAAAGACTACTAAATGTTGCGAATAAGGAGACGGTAATTCAGAATAGGGGAAAAAGACAAACATGAAATTCAAAGAGAGAACGCCAGGGAGACTGAGGAGAAACCCTTACACGACCAAATTTGGAAAGCCACTGAGGAAGTATGTGGTATAAAACCTGGGCTTCGTTAAAAAAGGGGCAATTGAAAAGAGAAACAGATCCTGATTGTAGCAGCCCAAGATCAAGCGATAAAAACGAACAACTTGAGGAAAACTGTATATGGGGAGAATGTGGCAGACAAATGTAGAGTATGTGGAACTTGGAACGAGACAGTGGCACACATTGTTGAAGAGTGTCCCAAATTGGCACAGGAAGAATATAAGAAATGGAGACATGAGCAAGTTGTTAAAGTTGTACAGAGGAAACTGTGCCAGAAATGGGGATTTGAAGCTGGAGACACTTGGTATAACCATCGAGTCGAAAGAGTGCTGGAGTCTGAGAAATGCAAGATATTGTGGGTCTTCCCTATCCAAACGGACAAGAAACTAGAATGTAATAGACCAGATATTACATTAATAGGCAAGACAGAACGAAGCTGCCTGCTGATTGACTCAACATGCCCGTTTGACGCACGTATCGTATAGAAAAAGGACGAACAATAAAATACAACCCCCTAAAGTTTGAAATCACGAGAATACGGAGAATGAAAACGATAAAGGTTGTTCATGTTACTCTTGTTGCTCTCACTGCTTCTGCTGCTGCTGCTGCTTTTACTGTTTGTGTTGTCGCTGCTGCTGCAGCTGTATACTGCATCGTTTTTGTTGCTTTAGTTGGTGACGTCAAACTCGGGGACGCTAGCCGCTCATATGTTAACGTTGCCCTGACGACTGGGGTCAAAATCTAGTTTGATAGTGTTCAGTCAGAGGCTAGTCGATTATTATGATTGTTTTGTTCTCCGACATTTTTAAAAATTGCAAAATATATCAGAATGTTTATGTTTCACTCAAAATCAAAATAAATATTACTGATTTACACGCGCAAAATGGGGGTGTAATCGAACAGAAATGTTACCACCGTGATCTAGACATTGTTAATAAAATAGTTATAATAAAATAATTGTGTGAACAGGCTGTAATCAGCCGAAACTCTGATTTAAACCTTCAAAACTTATGGAGCTCCAACTTTTCAAGTATTCAGGTCACTTGAACTCCTTACCAGTGGTTAAACTTTCAAAAGCATAGACGATGTGGTAAACGCATTCCTAATATTTTTCTCTTCTAGAGAATCTGATCCCGTTTGCTCTAGAAATCGAAAAACTGCTTTCGAGGTGGTGAACGGCCACTGATCACGATTGCGGTTATATTTTAAATGAATAAATATATTTGCAATATGTTTTAGGCTGATATGAACATTTGAACTAATTACATAAAATACGACATTACTTTACGGTTCACCTAATATATACATACTGCACAAACTTCTCATTCCCTTGTTCTTGTATACCTCGGATTTCTAGTAATGCCACACGATGCAATTGTAAGAAGTGAGATACCAGGCGAAATTCTGTCCATCGCCTGTGGGTATGAGGAATAATCTGAAATTAACTTACACAATGTTGAAGGAAGCAAATGTAGGCTAATGTAGGTGACCACAGCTTCTTTTTAACCTCTAATTATGTTCATTTAACTCGCCATCATATATAACTGAAGATCTGGCATGTGTGTGGCTAGCGTCCTGCCCTACGATTTACAGTATAAACCACCTTATATGCAGAAGCGTATGGATATAGACAGAGTTCCCAACATGAAATCTTCGGATTTGCAAAGACAGTTTATGAGCGACGAGAACAGGACTCAACAGTCGCTGCTCAGTTGTTCCTACTTGTTCTGCTTGTTTAGTAAACATCTGCTTCGTTCTAGTTAAATCTCTCCTATTTTGTTCATCCGTAACATATTTCATACGATATGATCTATTATTTTTATGTAGTCAACTTTACATGCATATGCATAGTACATATATGTGTGTGTGAATGTATATAGCTATGTATGTATATGTGTGTATGTGTGCGTGTGTTGCGATGATATGTTTTGTACTTAGGTGCGCGTAACCTAATATTTCCATTCGCTGTCCATACATCTGTGGCATATTTTCTTTCATCCAGCTCTTCTCGCATATTTTAATGAGTGCAATAAACCGTTTGGGCCACCCGTATTCCAGAAAACTATTGAATTAATCATGAAATATATTCACAGATTCAATTAATTCCGAAATTTGCATCACGCACAAGTAAATAAAAATGTTAGAAGAATGAGAAAATGCAGATAACTAAAAAAGTATTGACGGATCTTTATTGAAAAGGATAGATTTTCTCCTCTATAATCAACTCAAGTCAATTGTGAACGGCGATAAAGGGATTGTACGTTAATTTCAATGAACATCAGAATTTAAACGTTTAGATTTATGATTGTTATCCCCAATTATTATCAGATTTTATCTTAATATATGCAGCGTCTTATAGAATCAGTTCTAGTGGATTGATATATTTCACCGTTTAATTGGAAGCTTTCTTAAGATTATATTGCAGATATTATTTCCATTAATGTATGAAAAGAGCCATCAAGATTTCAAATACATGCTAATTTACAACAAATGATTATATGTTTATTGTAAATGTAGTCTGTAACGTGATGCTAATATCGTTGTATATAGTGAGAAGAGTGATAAATAAATAATAAGCTACCGAATAGATTCGTGTGAATTGTCATATATGACGAGTAAAGACATTGACAGTTCAGTTCAAGTTAACTGATTTGAAGAATGAGAAGTCCGATAATATTTTGAAGTCAATTGTTTCTAAAATGCAATATAATATAATGCAATATAACGAACGTTAAACCCATTTCTTAAAAATACTAATAGCTCTACACAACATTTCAAACATATGTAGCTACTGCGGTGTAAAATACTATCAGTCTCTCATGTAACATCTATTCTGATTCGTCGTTCAGAAATTTTTATATATTTATATTTTATCACAATATATCGGTACCTTGGCACAGTTAATGGAAATCTATTTGGTAATTAATAGTGGGAGCCTTTTGGCACGCTTTTCATTGAAATAGACAGAAAAGGTAAAAACAAAATTAAACTATATCTTATGAACTACACAACTGTGTTAGCTTAATATGATACAGTCTGCGAAGAAAAAACGAATAAGATTTAAGATAGTAGTTGCAATGAGGAAGATTTTGAAGATAAAAGTAGAAAAGGAAAAAATAAGTTAATGACGAATAAGTGAATGTAGATTGCAATACAAATGTTTGTTTCTAATATTTTCGTTTCTCGAAATATCAATTAGTTCTTTTCACCTTGCTGTATATAATAGCTCAATGGTATCTCGTCATGGGGAACAGTATAAGTGGGTAAGCGAATACTTAATTCCTTACTAGCTGCGCAATTTCTTGATGAATTATGAGCTGTCTATTTGTTTGATTTGTTTGAAAAATTCGATTTTCAGCTATTAAGATTGTGGCAATTGCTTGCCAAAAATCTATATCACCTTATATTTGATGGAGAACTTAACATTTTCTGGGTGCGCTTGTGTACTTTGGGAATTTAAAGTAAGTTGAACGCATCACTTCCAGCGTGTGAAGCTTGCTGCGAACAGATAAGCAAATTAGATAAGCAGACACTGACGGGAGTAATCAATAACGACCAAAGGTGGTCCTGAAAAGGGCCATTAGTGTCGATTATATCCAATGAGGTCGTAGCGATAGAGAACACTAGAACACTGGAAGAGGCGCTTAGAAAAGGCACATCCACCGACGTGGTCGGCTGGCAATAAGTTGTCATATTGCAAAATTGTCGGTTATTCGACAGGTAGAGATAATATAAAGCTCTATTAAGATAGAGATAGGAGTTAAGATGTGTGGTTTAAATTACAAAAGTGAGATGATTTATGCACTTCTGTTTGAGTGAGCGAGATGCAGTAAAAGGGAAAGAGATGATAGAGAAGAAAGTGAGAAATAACTTTGTGGCTCAAAGTCCTGTGTAGCATAGAATCTCGCAAAATGACACTTGTGAGTGTTGAAAATACTAGTTTTTTTTTATAGGAACGCAAAAGACATGGAGCGAATTCTCTCAGAATTCCCGTTTTAAAACTAGAAAAGATATCTTCTATTAATAGCAACGTCAAGCATATCGATGATATGTTCGTTAGAATTTATCAGCAAACGTGGTGATCAACTTGTATGGATGTTAATTGTTTGCTGTGTCAATGAATACCATACAAGATAAAATTTGATCTGAGAAAGGAATTATATAAGATCGAATCCAGAAATCGTGCTGTTGTAGATCCATGACCTGTTAAGAATTTCGACCTGGAAGTGTCACTAGTATTCCACAATTAATCGCATAGTCCCAGAAGAAACTGTGAACAATTGACCTTATTTCTACAACAACACAGGTCTGCAAGATATTATACGTACAATATCCTACCATGAGAGTTGGAGAGCATATTACACTATATGTATCATTACAAACACGGCCTGGGCGAAATGATGAGCACAAATAATACGCTAGTGATCCTCCCATAGATAAGGTCCACAGTATCATGGAAGAAGTAAGTCACATGTCATTTTAATATTTATTGAAAACTATGTTGACTGCTAGCTAATAGTCATCTTCGTGGCATAATAACAGTTTTGATCAATGTTGCTGTATAAGTTGACAATATATGGTCCGGTAGTATCGGCATAGAGATAATTGTCTTTCTTCTTTCTTCAGTTGTGTTGTTTGGCTACTAATTTCAGTAAGGATTGACATATCCCTTCATTTATTTCTATTGTTTCGGGATATTATTTTTCAATACCCTTTGTTTAGGTTGGGTACTCCTATTTGGATGGGTTTGAGGGTGTATCCACTTTATTCTGGTCACGTTGACGTTTGCGCCTATTGTGATTAATTCTGTTCCAGCCTAATTTATGATTCTTATTATTGTTGCTGTCTTATTATCAAGTTTAATTTTTGGGAGATATAGTTAGTGACCCATACTGAGTTCTTCTGTGGCTTTTAATTTCTTGATTTCATTATTTTTATGATAACTTATCATAATTATGGTTGCAGACTTCATTGTTTCCAGTTTTTAGGTTTACATAACATTCCGTCCCATTTATATCCTTGTTTGAGTTTTTCGGGTTTCTGCATTTTGGTTATCATTATATATAATCCTAGGGTTTCGGTCTGTTGTGTTTCGTTACTTAGTTCCTTATTGTTGCATATGTTAGGTCTTTCTTTGTATTTTACGATACCAGTATTTATGTTATTATTGGGTATTGCGCTATGGGCACTATTTGTGTTTTTATGATGTAGTTTGCATTTTAAGTGCTCTATTTCAATTTCTGATATATTTTTTGCTTTCAACATCTTATGTTGGATAGTGTCTTAGGTTTCAACGATATATCCAGATCTGGGTTATTTTACTTCCGGATCTTATATAAGTATCTAGTTGTATTTTCGTTTTGTAGTAGAGAACTGCTCTAAAATAAGAATATAGAATAGAAATTAATTCATCTCGTGTCCATTTATGCTTCTTTTGTTTTATTTATGGGGCATGAGAGATAACGCTCGGCCCTTTATTTAGACCGTCATCATTATAGTAGGGTACCTGTCCACTCTTTTCTGGTGCTTAAGGGTTTTGCATGTATAATCGGACACATTTTTGTGTAAAAGATTTAAAGTACGCATTTCCCGTTTGTTATTCTTGGCCCGACAAATATGGTTATTATACTTTGTTCAAATGTTTGTGCATGATAGTGAGGCACACAGACGGTAAGTTGTTGATTCGAACCGTAATATGGCGAACGTGTTCACATGTGCTGTGCGAGTGATGCATGCTGTACACAGTTATAATACATCATTTAATATGGAAATTAGAAATACAGTTTAATGAGTATTACCTACTTGGGTATAGTCCAACATTTTGTCAGTTTATTTAGGTTTTATTTATTGTTTTTATTGACGATGTTTTTGGATAGCTTTAGGAGTAATGTTTTATCGTTCTGTTTCAAAAGGCGGCTTCCCTTCTGTACCAACAGAAACCGCAGACCATCCCAGCAAGCCAACCTGCCCAGAGAGAATGTCATACACATTTAGCTCTCTTCAAAACACACGTCACGTGGAATGTAGGTCTTTGTTAATTGATTTCACACTCACTAACCTCTTCTTACTACTTGCCTACACACCGAGACTATGCCCTCTTTATATAATCGTGCAATTATCTAGAATCTTCTACATCAGTCGGGTGAATTCGCAACTTCTAGAAATGTATTTTTAACCAATCAGCTTCCTGACCGCTGGGTAAGATAGGCCCCACCGAAACTCATCTGACCATATGAGACATGTTATATATCACGTAACATACTTCTAGAATGTTCTTGATACTCTAGCCAGATGCAATATTACAGAGAGTTTATACAGAAAACTAAACAATATTAGATAATTATTACACAGAAAATTAAACAACTTCCCAAATTTACCATAGAAAATCTTAGTTAAGATAACATACAATCAAATTCACTACTTCATAACAATTCTCACGTATTAAACGTCCCCGGCGTTTTAAATTATTATTATTATTATAAAGGTGTCGCACAGTACCCAATATTGTGATGTTGTAGATAATATTGTGTGTACCGGGG
>JAOPUL010000002.1:38142466-38156402 GCA_027564515.1 Octopus rubescens | reverse complement strand
ACTCATCACCCCCCCACACAAACACACACATAACACAAATACACACACACACACACACACACACACACACACACACACACACACACACACACACACACACACATATACATAAATAGATATATAGATAAATAGATAGATATATATAAAGAAAGAACGAGAGAGAAACATAGATGGTAGTGATTTATGAAATCGTTGGAAAAAACCACTCAAACTGAATCAAATCAAAGTTATGCACGTTTCAAAGGGCCCAAAATAAATCACCCCAAACCATAACTTGTACTTACACGACGTAAACAACGTTATTGAACTCAGTAATATTGAACTCAGTAATATTGAACTCAGTAATATTAAACGTAATGTAAATACAATGGGTCCCATACCAACACATTTAAGGTTACTAATAATATTCATTACGTTACTAAATTCAACGCTGCTGGTAAAATTAATAATGTCAGTAATTACAAATTATGTGGGAAAGTGACATGTAATACATCGAACCATATTAATATAGATAGTAACGTGAAGGGAGTAAATAGGTATGCTAGTAGTGATAATATGAAAGATATCCCGAAATTGAGTAGCAAAAAATGTAACTTGTATAAGAATGTTTTGTGGTTTAACCCCCTTTTCAGTCTTAGTGTTGCCTCTAATGTAGCAAAATGCTTCTTTCTAGTATAGACGGTTGACAGTACCCTGTCTTGAAATCAAGAGTTTAATATTATGAGTGCTTTAGGAGAAACGTAAACAGAGTTAGTTGGAGACCTACGGAATCAGAAATCACACGTATTTTTACCTGTTCTTCTTTGCTTGGTTATAACCGTCTACAACCGTTACCTCGCCAGCAGGTAGATACCCAACGCACATAGGACTGCTCCAGGCCTCTTTCCTTATAATTGCATTCAAGGCATATATGTAAATAATAAATGTTACGGCCGTAAACGGAACCTTTCTTCTTGGTAATTCCTTTATCCTCAAAATAATAACTTCTCTACTTTTCCAGGTGTTCTTCATTTAGGAGGATTTTGGCCTTCTAAATGGAGACACAACATTTGAGAGACCAATTCTTCCTAAAAGTTACATAATTTTATAGATTCACGGAGGATGAAGGAAAAGCCAGCCTGAGACGGATTTGAAATCAGTAAACAAAGGACTGTTACTAAATACTGTATACCATTATGCACGACACTAAGGCGGTGAACTGCTAGAATCGTTAGCACGACGGGAAAATGCTTACCGGCAATATTTTCCGACTTTACGTTCTGAGTTCAAATGCCGCCGGGGTTGTCTTTGCCTTTCATCCTTCCGGGGTCGATAAAGTGAGTACCAGTTACGAACTGGTGTCGATGAAATTGAGTACTCCTCTCCCCCAAGATTTCGGGCCTTTTTGCCCAGTACAAAAAGGATTATGCACGACACTAACGATTCTGCAAAATTCTTTCAATAATAGTAGTTTTTTTTAAGAAGTTATATATCTTCATCTTCATAAGTATTGCGTGCATTCCTAACTTATTTGGTAATTCAAGTTCATAGAATTACACTACAAGCAATTTGCAGGTTAATGTTGGAAGATTTCTTCTTATATTTGGTTTTACTAAAAGAATGCAAAAGCGTATTAAAGAAAATTTAATACAAATATTTTACTAGAAATTTAATATAACGCTTTAGATCTATCCATTATTAATTTGTTTCGGTTTTCTTCAAATAAGAGTGATATTTTCTGAAGAAAATATCACTATCTATGACGTTATTAAATATCGACACTACAAAACACAAACATATACATGTGAATGTATGCGTGCCTTTAATTTGTTTTGCATTGGGAAGGCAATGCTTACCATGCAATAATATTACAACATCATGGATTATATGCAGATTATATTACGGGATGCATTTAGAAGCAATATATGTGCGGAAGTATTTACACACTTGAGGACACGAAAAGGATAGCAATATTACTATAATAAAAATGACGACGAGCTGGCAGATTCGGTAGCATGCCGGGCAAAATGTTTTGAGTTCAAATACCGTCGATGTTGACCATTCCTTTTATCCCTTCGGGGTCAATAAAATAAGAAACAGTTGAGTACTTGAGTTGATCTAATCGACTTACTTCCTCCCCCGAATTTGCTGGCTTTGTGCCAACATTTGAAATTATAGTAAAGAAAAAAATCAGAATCATTAGCATAGTGGACAGATTGCTTAGTAGTAATTCTTCCGGTTTTACTTTCTCAGTTCAAACTCTGTCAATGTCGAATTTTTGTTTAAAGCGCCCAGCTGGAAGAATCGTTTCTGAGCCGGGAAAAAATGCTTGGCAGCATTTCTTCCGACTTTGTATTCTGAGTTCAAATGCTGCCGGCTTCGAATTTGCCTTTCATCTTTTCGTGGTCAATAAAATATGTACCAGTTGAACGCTGGAGTCCATCTAATCGACTTAGCCCCTTCCCTGAAATTCCTGGCTTTCTGCCAACATTTGAAACCAACATTATAGTAATGTTGGTTTCAAATTTTGGCACAAAGTCAGGAATTTCAAAATGCAAATATTATAGGTAAATCCGGTTTGTGTCATAAATGTCAATTTAAATTATACTTTATAATGCTAACATCTTATCGAAACAGACACATATTCACAACTATTTAATATTATAACATATGTTTTCTCATTAAAGTGAAAGCATTTCAAAATACGCGAAGATTATCTCTGCCGTTACTAACTGGCGAGTATGACAAGCATAATATGCCATAATACACTCATTGTTTTAGGTGTCTATGAGGTGGTGAACTGTCATATACATGTTGTAGTCCTCCTGGAACATAGACAATGCAACAGACAGAGAGATAACTGCAGCAGCACTCGGCTAGTACACATTAAAAGTTGAAGAGCTTGGAGCAAGATGAAACGAAATTCCTTGTTAAACGACACAACTCACTTTTATGGAAATGAGCACAATCATAAGACGTACACTCTGATCAGTAAGACAATGTTACTGAGCATTTAAATTTTGAAAGATAGTGAGTTGATAAAATAATAAAGCACTTTGCATCTGATATATTTTTTCACTTAAATAATATTTTTGTTATCTGCATATATTCTATTATCTGTACATTAATCTGTATGAAGTATGAAATAACTAGAGACATGTAGTAGATTCAATTGGATTTGTACACTATCCTACAGAAAAGCAGCAAGGTAATTCTATAACAAATTTACATATCACTTAGAGAAATATTGCTAGAATAAATTCTGAATACTCTTTTAAATGATTACCCTGTAAATATTTTAGATGGAATTTAGTCTTCTATGTTCAAGTCGAACAAAGTTTTAAGTCGATTTTTGTGGATCGGTGATCGATAAAATTAGATAAATTGTCGAATAATTCTTCTAGAAATCTAACAGAAAATCATTCACTTTGTACTAAAACTGGAAATCAATATTTATATTAAATATACAGAAATATATAAGAAAGAGAGTGCATTACTCTAGGTAAGCTCCGTTAACGTGTCAATGGTTTTAATACTCTATGTAAAACCATTTCATCCATATATATCTCTCTAATTCATGTAAACAGTATGTAGCGGTATATTTTCATAGCAATCCTCTATAATAAATGAGGTTTGCAGTAAGGGAGAAGATGCAGCAGCGGCATGTTAAGCACACATATTTAACCAAAGGAAGTGGGTTATAATTTGATATAACAGGGATACTTTCACTGTAAAATATCGGCGCTTTTGAACCAAATAAATCTAAGAAATTATCTTGTTCCATAGACCAGTATATTTACTATAGAAAATGTTCCTGTTTATCATTTCAATTGATTGAGTCCAACATTATTCATTTTTATCGTCATCGCGTGGCTATGCATTCCGGACAGAAATCAACCATTTTTATCAAATTACGTCAATCATACGTATCCCAGGACTCGATATATTTCCCATAGAATGTTCAACTATAAACCTAAAAGAATTGCGTAAAAACCTGCATGATACAAACTGAAATCCTTGAATCCAAGCAAATATAACATAAGAAGGAAATTCGAGAACATCTGAACAAAACAGGTTGTAAGATTCTATTAATTTCCAATATTCGGAAGGATACGTTATGCAGATAAACATATACACAGACTCACGAACGTAAATAGAAGAAACGTAATCTTAGAAAGCTTGACTAAGATAATCTCATGGAAGGTAACCAAATGAGGTTCAATTTTGAACATAGTCATATTGCGCTCCACATAATCCTTCCATCGGTTTGGATCCCATTGGGTTAGATGCTTTCATCTTGTTGGTCAAAAAAGTAATCAACAGCATATATGACGTCATGATCAATGCGATACTGCTTCCCAGCCAAGTGTTTTTTTTTCATGTTGGAGATCAGATGATAGCGAGATGAGAACAAATTAGGGGTGATCAACTAGTTCAAAGCCACAGTCACGTACATCAGGTATGCTGGACGATTGTCCAAATGGAACAAGACAACTTTCGTTAGTGTTCATGGACGTTTAATCTTGATAGACGTATGTAGCTGCCTCAGCAATTTGGCATAGTACTCTCCATTGACAGTCTGACCCTTTTGAAGACAATCAATATCACACTGCCTTTTGCATATCAAAATACTGAGGCCATCACCTTCCCTGCACATGAAACGACCTTGGCCTTCTTCGAAACAGGTGAGGCGAGTTGTTTCCACTGCATGGATTGTCTCTTTGTTTCTGTCTCAAAATGATTGACACCACACTCATCCTGGCTTAAGGAACTTCAAGGAAACCAGCTGGATCTGCCTGAAACAATGTTAGATGCTCCCATGATGTGATCAGCCTGGTGCGCTTTGGATAGGTTTCAGAAGACATGGCACCGAACAGAAACTTTTGTCATGCCAAGATAATTGTGCAGAATATTCTAAACTCTCTCACGGGATATGCTAATAGCATTGGCTATTTGATTTGTAGCCAATTGCCTGTAATGAACACGATCAATAATTTCCTCGGTGGTGGCATTTGCATCGCCAAGAACTTCGGTCATCTTCAAAACTCTCCCTTACTCTCCTAAATTTAGGTGCCCACTTTTGAACTGTTGATAGATCTGGAGAGTCATCCCCAACTGTAGTAGGTATGTCAGCATGATTGTCCCTGGGGGCTAAACCCTCCTTTTTCAGGTACTTGAAAACACCACGATGTCAAATTTTGTCAATTTTCAAGAGAAGTCGCTACTTGTTACGTTTGAAAACCTCTTTGAATAGTTAGCTGTGAGTTTACCTACATGGAATAATACGGTTAACAATAAGAAGAGTTTATGCCTGCAATATTTCACAGCTCTAGCATCACTTCTTCATAGCCAGCCTCTGAACCTTTCAGTCCACCCTCGTATATAACAATTCTATAACCTTTCTAATACTTTATTATTTTGTGCGTCAGCTAATATTATCTACTATATTTTCAAGTTTCGAAGCTAACATAGTATCTATTACTTCCGTCAGATTTTACGATAATGAAATTTGAATACTGAAATTATGAGATTTTAATTCGTAAAAAAAAACCCTTAAATATAGTCTGTCTTTTTAGATTCAACGAGAAAACATGCTAATAATTTTCTATGGTGATTTATGAAAAATCGATTGCTTCTGATACGGAAACACTATCTAAACTGTGAGTCAGTATATGAAGAAGTTTAGTATTGGAATTCACCTATTTACTGTTAAACAGAGAGATCCTAATGGTAGACGTTCATAACTTACTATAGTTTTCTTATTAAAGTTTTCTTCGTTTCTATTCGGAACGATATGTCCTAAACCGCAACCAACCACTTCACTCAACTGGTCGATATGATATCACTAACAATCACACCCCATCCACCGACCGAGGATGTCATACCTCTACTTCTGGTAGATAACTGGCAAATTGACGCAAACTCTCGAGCATTCCTTATTTATTCGTCTCGCCTCTCACCCCCCATATTATGTCAAATATCCAATCCGTTCTTCTCTGATGTCAATTGTCTGGGATGTCTTTTTTTGTAGCCATCGCCTTGATAACTAACCACAACAGTGTGAGAACGCCTGGGAAAGCGATGGGCATTATCTCTTCCTTCCGATCATACTAAAAACAAGATATATACACCTTAACTCAACATATGTTAAAAGGTTGGAAATGAACTTCATATGTGAGACTTTCTAATTATTTCACATAAAATCACTTTTACGTGAGAAATCAAGTAAATTTACAAATTAATGTTTTAGAATCGTCAGGAATATTCCTATAAAAGACTGAAATTGACTTGTAAAATAATGTTTATATATAAATATTCTAAAATACATCCCCATTCTTGATCTTAATTCTATCCAATTATTGTTATATACCTGAGTGTATATGCCAGCAGCTATTCTTACAAGTTTACTGTTAGAATTTCAAAACATTATTTATATTTCAGTTAAATATGCAACTCTAGATAGTTTGCAAATTCTAATTTTAATATTTATTCGATCTAAATACGATTGCGTCTGTAATTAGAATAATGTTAAAATAATCTATAAACTAATTTGTTATAAACTAACATTTTCAGCTGTGTTTTGGTTGAATATTCTCATGGAATGTCTGAGACGTATTTGTTTGAAGAAGATTTCATTAAATTATCAACGGCATATTCTCTATTATTTTTCAATCGATTAACTTCGAAAGACAAATATATTAAACCATTCGTAATCAATAATAAGCCGAATAGAGACTATATTCTATTCTAATTATATTCTCACAGAACTATAAATGGTGTTTCAAAAACCCTTCTGAATATTTTGATCATTCAACTCGGTGACAAGAAAAATTATACATCAGAGTCGAAATGAAATTGTATGAAAATCTTCTTCATATAATCGAGTTTAATGAATTAAACAGATTAATAGTGAAATAAAGCATATTTTCTCCCGGATAACATATAAAGTCCTGTTCTGTTTCCCTGTGCGCGTGTTATTGTTGCCGGGTTAGATTTATTAACATTACGTAATTATTCCTCCTTATAAAAAAATACTAGATCAATTTGCCTATTTCCCAAGTACCCTATGGTTCGAATACTTCACTAGCAGTATGTGTCCAGTCGTTATTTTCTGTTTCCTAATTGCAGATTAATTTACAATTGAATTAAACATATATATATATATATATACATATATATATATATATAGATAAAATGGAATGAGGAATTTGTAAACTATACACACACAAATGGATCATGAATGGAGAATCCACAAGAAGTCCAGGGAGGATACCGGAAGATAGGCTGCTATTGGTCAAGGCGGGTCACATTTTTTTTTGGTGGAAGGCTGTTAAAGACTGTCAGTTGGGTCAAGGAAGGTTTTTTCCAGACAGGAAATGTGTGGTGCCGGAGTGTTTGTGTGTAAGATCAGTGTTAGCAAGGTCGTTGAGTATGTAAATATATGTGTGTGTGTATGTGTTTATGTGTGTGTGTGTGTGCGAGCGCGTATGTGCGTGTGTGCGTGCACATGCGTAAAATTATGTATGTGTATGGGTGTGGGAATGTTAGTGGCTGTATGCTGTACGTTTGTGTGCGTATGCATATCAAATCAAATCAAATCAAATGCATTGGCACAGAGCAGCAAAAATACTGTGTTTGCGTGTTTGTTGGTTGCTTATATGTGGATTGGGTATGAGGCCAGTTGGTGCGAGGGTTCTGCGTCTGTATGTGCCTGTATGCGCGCGCACACGCTTCTATGTGTGAATGTGTGTACGTGGGTATGCTATTCGTTGTGTGAGTGTACTTGTACATGTGTATGCATGTGCGTGTTTATACGTATCCGTATTGGTTGTTAGGATGCAATGTTTTCGAGTGCATGCGTGTGTTAGAGATTGCCACGTACGTGTGCATGTGCGAATGTGTGCGGATGTGCAAGGTGGTGGGACTCAGCATACGCATGCACTGATGGTCGATCTTAGGTGTTTAGTGACCATATCCTTGGAGGTTTGTAGCCCTGTCCTTGATTGTGGGGCAGCCAGCGTGGTGGGGCAGCCGGTGTTAAGGTGGTATATCCGATCATCGGCAGCCACCAGTTTGCTGCAGAACAGGAAAGCATACCTCCAGTGACAGCAGTAGGATAGATTGTATTTCCCGTGTATGGAGACTGCAGATTGATGGACAATGTGCAGTCTTTCACGGAGGCTGAGCTGACACTTGCGGGCCCTGGGTAAATACGGTGACGCCCTGTCGACGATGATGGTCCATTCGACAATAGTCTCTCACTCCGGGGGTATATACATATATATATATATATATATATATATATATAGTATTTATATTAGTATTACAATCATAAAAACAATAATAATAATCCTTTCTATACTGGGCACAAAGGCCTGACATTTTTGGGGGCATGGGGATAGCAGATTCAATCGAAACTAGTACTCAACTGGTACTTATTTCATCGACCTCTAAAGGATGGAAGGCAAAGTCGACCCCAGCGGCATTTGAACTCAGAACGTAAAGTCGAAAGAATTACCGCTATGTGTTTTTCCCGACGTGTTAACGATCCTGGCAGCTCGCCGCCTTGTAATAATAATAATAATAATAATAATAATAATAATAATAATAATAATAATAATAATAATAATAATAATATTCATTCAGTACAGAGTACGTTAAGATGCATCCAAACCCTAGAATGAAACCAGATGTGTATATTTTGTTGTCCTTCTTGATAGATTTATACCTTAAAATGTCTTCATATATATTTATATATATATATATATATATATATATATATATACACCTAAATCCATCGTTCCCCCATTCAATCTATATATTTTAATTTGTTTGGTTAAGCTATTACAATCCTTCCCAACTTTCTGTCCACTCCCTTTCTTTCTCTATTTCTCTCTCACAAATTTGTCAGCATTCATTCAGTACAGAGAATTGTTATGATGCATCCACTTCTATCCTACCTCGTAACAACACCCACCCGACCCCTGTTCATCACCAGACCATACACGCTCCAGACCATCTAAATATCTGACCAATCAGCAACCTTTAAGATTACCACCTCCTTAGACTCAATGCCCCCTCCATTACTTTAAAAAAACGGCTAGTCGCCCAGGCGAAGTCGCCTGGCATAGCAAAATAAAACCCATACCCACCGCCACTTCAGCCTACAGAACACCTTTTCTACATAGATAACAGCAACAAAATTACCAGGCAAAATATCAACAGTCTATTCGCTCCAAAAGAGGTTTTAAACAATAAGAATAAGGCCAACGGCTACGGAACCAGCACAGTTACCACAAGGAAGAAAAAAACAACAACAACAGCTGAGGCGATCATAGAGATAGGATGAACAGCAAACGACAACAAAGTTTCCATGACCAGAGGAAACAACAAATATACCTAGGACACTGAAAATAATAAGAAAGATAACGGCCAAAAGGAAAAATACCGCATATAACAGCACTACTACCACCATTGATATGTGACAATACAACCAAGCAATATATATAAACGTTGGACAAGGTGTAGTACATGTAAGACCTCCTTGAATCCTTGAAAAACCAGGTTTGCGTCCGGCGGGGTTAATTCTGTCTTATGGGATGATGGTGTCCCTGTAGCCTTGGCCAGCAACCCCTTTAGAGATGGTGCCACAAATACATTAAATAATGGCATGAATGAACTGAACCGAAAACTGTATGTATGATGGTAGGTGTGGACTCTGTGAGCCCTGGTTAGCTACCCACCTAGTGGTGGTGTCACGAGAAAAATACTGGTGATTACATAACCTTAGAAATGCTACCTCTAAATGAGTGATGTCAACATTAAATAATAATCATAACTGCGTTAACAGGACCGGAACTAGGAAGAGTGAAGGTGTCACGCACAGCAGCCAAGGAATGTTTGGTCAAGCTCTCGCAGGTCGTCTTCAAGTCAGGGCCAGAATCGAAGTCAAAAGTGCAAAAGGAAAAGGAAAATGCAATGGAAGAAAGAGGTAAACAAAATTGTAATAGAATGTTGGCTGAGAAGTCAGCCAAATAAAAGAGGATTCATGAAACGAATGAAGAGAATATGGGATGAAAAGGAGTGTTTGAAGCATCCGCCTACCGATTGATAGATGAGGCAAGGGCAATCCGTATCAACGACTGGGTTACAAATCTAGAGGCTGAAGAAATCCAGAGAAGAATTAAAAGCGAGCAGAAAGAATGTGAAACAGCAATAGGTGAAATTGATAATGAAGGGGTAAGAGAAGAAGAAGAATACGAAGAAGGAGGAAATCTCTCTGTGCCTGAGAATACTAAGGAAGTAGATAGTGAACGTGATCTAATTGGACAAATGGCAGGAAATGCTGCACACGATTTGAATGACGAAGAGAAGGAGATACTAGAAATACTGCGAGGTAAAATGTATGTTGGGAATAATGAAGTACCACCAAATGCAAGATATATGTACAGAAGCAAAGAAATGAAAGCCACAGGCAAAGTAAATGAAATTCTGAGCTTGATTAAGACAGAAACTATCAGTCAAACAAACCAGCTAATCATAGTTGCTGCTAATGATGTAGCATATGTAATAGCATACAAGCGGAAAACTATGTAAGTGAAAGGAAACCAAAAGAAACAACCAAACCGGAGGAAGTGAATACGAATGAAACTGTAAAAGACACACGGAAGGAACTGGGGCAATTAAATAGGATATTGGGAGGAGAGCTCAAAAATGAGGCAGTAGCCAGAAAATTGAATGGACAATACAGGTTAGAAGAAAGGAGGGAACAAACAGTAAATGAAGAATTGTCGCAAAGGGTGACAGCGCTAAAGGCCAAACTGAAAATATATTATACTAGATACATAGGGTTTGAACAGAATAGAATTTTCCAATGAAATAGGAGGCACCTGTTTGAGGGAATAGAGGGGAACCAGCACCCGCATCGGATTCTAGACGCGGAAGAAAGCAAAGTATTTGGGGGAGAACTGTGGAATAGGCCGGTGAGACACAACGAAAGTGCAGAGTGGATAACACAGCTGGAAAGACAAACGGCAAATGTGCCAAGACAAACGAACATCAGAATTGATCTATATACAGTGAAACTGAAGCTAAAAAAATAGCAAATGGTAAGGACCTGGCCTGGATGGTGTGCAAGTATAAAGTATATTGGCTGAAGATATAGTTGCATGAAAGGAGCGCTTCACAACTGGATGATTGCCTGCAGCAAGGCCATGTTCCTACCCGGATGACAAGTGGACGCACACTACTATGCCTCAAAGGCCCCTTGAGAGGTAACTAATGTCTAATTATCGACCTATAACATGTTTACCACTTATGTGGAAGCTTATGACTGGTGTCTTGACGGAAAACCTATATAACCACCTCGAAAATAATCTACTCCCAGAAGATTAAAAGGGGTGCAGGAAACAAAGTAGGGCCACAAAAGACGAACTATTATTTGATAAAATGGTAATTAGAAATTGTAAACGCCGATTGACAGGACTAAAGGTAATATGTTTAGACTACAAAAAAGCATATGATATGGTACCACGCAACAAGATAAGGAAGACAATATGCACGTTTGGAGTGGCAGAAAATATGGAGAAAATGGTAAATGAAAGTATGAAGCATTGGAATATGGAATTAATGGGAGGAAAACAGAGACTTGGAAAGGTGAACATCTGACGTGGAATATTTCAAGGTGATAGCCTACCCGCGTTGCTATTTGTACTGGCCATGATACCGCTCAGCTTCGTAATGCGGAAAATTAGAATAGCCTACGATGTGGGAAATGTATGTGGGTAAATAAACCATCTCTTTTTTATGGACGATATAAAGCTGTATGCAAAAAATGAGAAACAGCTTGAAAGCCTTATACACCTTATACATACAGTTCTCATTTTCTCAAATATGGAGTTGGCGCTCGATAAATGCGCTATTTTGAAAATGAAACGAGGACGAGTTGAAGGAAGTCAGGGAAATGAAATGCCAAATGGACAAATAATGAATGCGGTCGGGAAAGGACAGTGGTACAAATACTTGGGGATACTAGAAGCAGATGAAATAAACACGAAGAAATGAAACAAATTACCACTAGGGAATATACAAAGAGAGATAGGAAATTGTTACAATCAAAGCTGAATGCAAGGAATGTAATCGAATCGATAAATACAAGAGTAGTACCCGTAATCAGATATGGCGTAGGGATTGTAGACTGGACCAAAAACGACTTCCAGAAGCTTTACAGAAAAACCAGAAAATTGTTAACAATACATGAAGCACATCACTCGAACGCTGATACCAACCGGCTATACATAAAGAGAAACCAGGGTGGAAGAGGCATAATTGCTGTGGAAGGGTTTATACAGATGGAGAGAAAAAGCGTGCTTCAATATTTGGAGAAAAGCAAGGAAAAATCTACTAAGGGCTGTGAATAAGGAACAGGTGATGAAGTATAAAATAGGAGAAAAAGACAAACATGAAATTCAAAGAGAGCACGCCAGAGAGATTGAGAATTAACCCTTACATGGCCAATTCCAGAAAGCTAGTGAGGAAGTAGATTGAACAAAAATCTGGGCTTGGTTAAAAAATGGGCAGTTGAAAAAAGAAACAGACGGCCTGATTATAGCAGCCCAAGATCAAGCTATAAAAACGAACTTGAGGAAAAATGTATATGGGAAGAATGCATTAGAAAAATGAATATAAGCTCACAGAATCGAGATTTAACATGTCAATTATTCTAGAGTCATATTCAATCTGTTCAATTGCTCTACACATGTTTCCATTGCAATTGCTGCTTTATGTTGGATGTGCAACAGAACTAACCAGCCAGTACAATGTATCCGTGATCTCATCATTGCCAGTGGAAGGTGTTTGGGTTTTGCTATCTTTAGATTCCATCCTATATAGTAGTATTAATTCTGATATATAGTTCACCACAGAGATTTAAGTTTTTTATCCAATATCTTTTATCATCATTGTTTCTAAACATGGTCACGGTTCTAAAGCGCGTTAATCTATAGTTTTATCATTCATATTAAAGTCACAGAATAAAATTACTGCCTAGGTATGCTATTTCAATTTTTATTCCTTGTTTCTTTCTAGTCTATTTTAATTGCCAATATAGTTTAAGTTAATAGTGATTTCTCTGTAATATTTGAATGTACATTTAATTTTATGCAGGCAGATTAAGGTGCTTTTCTCCCTTGTGTTTATTATATTGAGATTTAATGTGAAGATTTGATAGATTTCTCCCACGCAAAGTTCGCATAGATTAACACGCTTTAGAACCTTGACCTTGTTTGGAAACTATATTTTTTTTTTAAATATGATAAAGAACTTGAAACTGTGGGGTGAACTATACGTCTGAATTAATACTACCATATATGATGGAATCTAAAAAACAGCAACGCCCAAACACTTTCAACTAAACATGTCATCCTCTTATCTAGAAAAACGGATTCTAGCAGTCCTACATCGAAATGGGAGAGGTGAGATCCTAAAGATATTGCAATGGCTAGTTAGTTGTGTTGCACATCCAACAGAACGTAGAAATTGCAATGGAAATATGTGTAGATCAATTGGATAATCTGAATGTGACTAAAGAGTAAAGTAACATGTTTATTGTGTATATCAATGCAATACTAATACTACATTATTAATCTCCCTATGGAGAAGATGCAGCCCTGAACAGGACATGCGGATTTTCTAACGTATTGCAGCTACCAGAGGCTAAGATTATACTTATAATCATAATCAAAATTATATCAGTGTTATTAGCATGGGTACCACTTAAATACTTTTGAGGTTAGCCGACATCGGTAATGAAATAGAGATAACATGGAAACCGCAAGGATAATCTATCCCTTTGGAAATTACATTACATTACACACACACATACACAAACACGCGCGCACACACACACACACACACACACACACACACACACACACACACACACACACACACACACACA
>JAOPUL010000002.1:38053366-38063439 GCA_027564515.1 Octopus rubescens | reverse complement strand
CACACACACACACACACACACACACACACACACACACACACACACACACACACACAACATATATATATATATATATAACGTCAAAGGTTACATATAAGGACATATATAACGTCAAATATGGAACCATTCACTATATTTACTGATAGCTTGCATTAAAAATTGATGTGGTTGTTGTGTATTTGTATATATATGTCCTCCATATGTGCATGTTTATGTACTATTCTTGATGGTTACCCATCTCATAGTGGCAATTAGAGAGAGAGAGGGGGGAGAGAGAGTGTGGTGGGGAGAACGTTTGAGTGGAACAGAGTGAAATAAATTCAGCTTAAAAAAATGTCAAATAATAAGGTATTCACAACGTCAAGATAAATATAGGATAACTGATGAGATTCTAAATATTTTGTTAACTGCATCTTGTATATGTTAATAATTAATTTTCTAATCATGATAAATATGTTTCCAGATAAGAAGTAGATTTTCTATATACCAGATCAAGTTGCCACTGAAAGAAATGTCACAATGTTCGTTTTCATATAGAACGATTCATTTACACCGTTCATAAATTAGCTGCCTTATCTCATTAATAATAACTCTATTACATAATATATTACACATTGCACTAGCGAAATTTCGTACCCGAAAAGTTGGTTTTTCAAGTTACAGATTAGTAAAATTGTGCAGCCGTGGGATGATTTATAGATCTCTCATCAATATATATGTATACAAGAATAAACATATGATATATTGTCTCGATATTCCAGGCGTCACTTATGATAGATCTATTGCTGCATATAAAACATACTTCTTATCTATCAACGTGATTGATTTTCAAGTCCCATTTATTAGCATTATCTTCCTCCTACATTATGATGACAATGACAGTAAAATTGTCGCTCCTGCTAATGATCACCAGGAGTGCCATTAGCAAAGTAATTAAATTGAACACTTGAACATTTTTATTCATTATTCCTCTGTTTCGCTGCAGACTTTAGTATTATTTAATTAATGTATTACACTATGTCACTGCCAGTGATCTGTTTGCTGTGACCAGGAGTCATAGATAGCCCTAGTCACATAACCAAATTGGTTATATCAATTTACATGGAATCTTATAATTATACGAAGGTTTAGACCGTATGTGTACATGGGTAGGAGACTCCGCCCTGCTAAACGGTAAACCTGGAATATCATTATCTTATACAATATCACAAGTGACCTCCAGTTAATTATTGGAGTCATAATATTGTATATGATATATATTTGTTTTAATTTTCAAACTATGTATACCTATTACCCATATAACCGTGTAACTAACAGTTATTTTAGATCAAACTATTCTTTAAATTTATCATCATCACCATTAAAATAAACACGGCGTTGTAACTACTCGTACTAACAAACCCCAGAATATTGCAACCTGCTCCAAATCGAAAACCAAACTTCGAACGATATCGATTTCTGGAGGCAACGACGGGTCATCTAATAATTTCGCTCCAGATGACAGAAATAACAATCAAACGTTCATTCAAATCACAATAAACCATCCTCGCAGAGGAAGGACACATTGAATATTGTGATACAAGATTGACTTCTCTTGGAAAATATGACTGGATTTTCAGTGTTGGAAAGCCTTTGATAATGCGTCTGCTAAATCAGTTTAGTCCGGGACTAATGAAAGAGTATATACGTGTTTGTTTGGTATGCAGAAAAGTAAGGTCATTTTTTTTCAAATCGCATCTTCCAACTTAAAAGAGAAATATGAGTGTCTGTCAGGTGTACTAGGATCCACACTGCTCCAAAATATAATTTACATTGATGTCGGCTTAAAGTTGATTAAGTCAGTTTAATCAGGGTTGTACAGGATTTATAGAACGTCAACAACAGAAAGAATGATATATACTTCTAATACATATTTCATTTGTTATTAGTATCAAGATGAGATTTAAACTACTTTGATCAGCAACATGCAATGATGCGATGGAAAAATTAGCCTAACAATTAATATTTCTATCTGTTAAATGAATAATGTAATTAAGAGGAAGTTACAACAAAAAACAAGCTAGTATCAATTAACATGAAATAATTATAAATTTTAAAAAAAATATCGGATTAACATGCTAAAGCAATTAAAAAGCAAAATATTTTTTAAAGGTATATTCTTGTTAGTTCGTTGCAAAACAAAAGCTACTTTAATAACTTGCGTTTTAGGAAAAGCTTAATTATATAATACTATCCAATTAATTTCTATTCACTTCTCGCTAATTACCTCATGTGGAGACATTATTTATTGTAAGTGCAGTCTTCATTTTTTTTTATGCCAGTATTTCTCCAATATATACACTAAAATATAATATTATGATATTCTAGTAGGTTTAATATAATATTTCAGGTAAGATGAAAATAACTATTCGGCATAATAACGCATCTGTTGTCATTTGAGTCTAAAGACTTTAAAATATTCAACATCCTCAAAAGAATGTGTTGATTTCATGTTACACTCAAAATATTCAGGAAATTATATAATCTAGATTCGCTAAACCATTCAGTCCAGTTGTGATGACCACCAGGAGAAATATCTATTTTAATTTGAATTTAATCACGTAGAGAATAGCAGCATCTATGATCTAGTTTTCTTTATCTTCAAAAGAAGATAGTGGATAGAATTCAAGTCTCATTGCTGTAACAGTAGGATGCAATACATCAATACACAGGTATATGTGTATGCGTGTATGCGTGTGTGTATGTGTATGTCTGTGTGTCTGCATAGAAATACATATATATTATGAACGACGGAGGCTGTATTGATACCAAACCCAACCCTAACTTAACATGGATGTATACCGAATACAGATCCGCTCCTATACGTGCATGGTGCTTAGCACACACACACACACACACACACACAGATTGTAGCAGACGGGAATCGTTGTCATGGTGATGGAATTCCTATATCACGTGAATTCACGCTACTGGAAATCAAGAGTTGGAAGCGTCAAGTCAGCGCATAACAATACATTCATATTAAGTAGGATACAAAATTACATTGTGGTATTAATACTGCATCCGTAGCTAATGATTTATCTATCTATCTATCTAATATATACTAAAACAAAGAATGTGTGTGTGTCTGTCTGTCTGTCTGTTACCTTCTAGCACCAAAACCGCTAAACCGATTTTTTTTCAAATTTCACACACACATTGCTCGTGTTTGCGGGCAAGTTTTAAGTTCTAAATGGTTTCAATGTTCAACCACGTAAAAGGGGAAAGCCGCACATAACTGGTATTTTTTCCACTTTTTCTCCTCTTACTCGTGCAATTTTCCACCGATTTTCTTCAATCTTCGCATGCATGATGTGTTTATTTGCAGAATGTCAATGACATTAATGTTTTTTCCGAAAATCGATCGCATTCACTTGTGAAATCGTGGAAAAGACGTTTCATCACAATTTGTGGTTAACTAAACGCGTTTTTCGCTGTTTGACAGATCAATGCGATGGATTTTCAGAAATATATTAATGCCATTGTGATTCAGCAAGCACACTTATCAGACACGCGAAATTTGAAGGAAATCGATGGAAAATTGCACGAGTAAGAGGGGGGGAGTGGTAAAAATACCAGTTATACGCGGTTTTCCCCTTTTACGAGGTTAAACCTTGAAACCATTTTGTAGTTGAAATTTGTCACTAAACATGAGTAATGTGTGTGTAAAGTTTGAGAAAAATCGGTTTAGCGATTTTGGCGCTAGAAGGTAACAGACTGTAGTAGCCATAAGCATTGCTTATCTAATCTATTTATAATATATTAAAAGAAAGAATATGTGTGTGGATGCGCATGTGTGTGTGTGCGTTTGTTTCTGTATGTATGTTACCTTCTCGCGCCCAAACCACTAAACCGATTTTCTTCAAACTTCACACATACACACATTACTCATATTTACGGGCAGATTTTAAGTACAAAATGGTTTTAAAGATCAAGCTTGTAATAGGGGAAAACCTCATAAAACAGGTATTTCTTTCCCCTTTTTCCCCACTTACTCGTGCAATTTTCCACTGATTTTCTTCAAACTTATTGACCGCATTCAAGCTTTTTTGTCGGAGCAATGTAGTTTTGGAGCAATGTTCAACAAATTATCCGAGCAACGCCGGGTATGCCTAGTATATATATAAGAAAGAGGATGTGTGCGTGTCTGTTGGTTGCGCATCACATCAAGACCATGCAGCCGACTTTCACCAAACTTGACACACCTATGATGTCTCATGCGAGAAAGGTTCTTAGCTAATCGATTTTTCTAATTTTTATTTACTGCGACCCTGGATGAGATAAACCTGCTCAAAACAGCCTATTAGTCAATAACTTCTACATTTTACATTCGATTATCCTCAAATTTGGAAAAAAATACATGAGTTATGATCCTACCATTATTGTGCACTCCTAACGTTTTGTTTAGTGTGCCCTCTAGCGAGAAGAAAACGAATCAAAACAATCCGTGTCGTCATCACTTCTACAATTTTCAACCGATTATCTTCAAATTTGGAACATTCGTGTGTCATGTTACCATCATTATTGTGGAATCATAAGTTTCGAGATTTTGTCTACTGCGGCCACTGGGTGAAAAAAACTAAATCATCCTTCCTCTTCTGCTCTTTTGGATTTTTCATTCCAATCACGAGCAACGCCGGGATTCACTGCTAGTCTTTAATAATCATACTGGCTATTTGCGACATCTGTGTTTGAAAAGATACTGATATTCTATATATCTTTGCAGCGGTGACCGGACGCTTCCTACTAATGATTTCCAGTAGATTGAAATCACGTGATATGGGAACTCCGGCGCCTATGATAGAAGATTCTTGTCTGCTACAATTTATGTGTGTGCTTTCATGCACCAATGCGCTTATATGAGAGGATCTCTCAAGGCTATCAGTTTAATGTGATGGACGGTTATAATTGTTAGAACGCTGGACAGGGCTCATTGTGGTATTGATTTGAATTCTGAGTTAAAATCCTACCGTGGTTTACTTGGAGTTTAAACATAATCCATCGCTCGGTTTAACTCCACTGCCTGCTGATTTCATCGCTTCAACAGCGTCCAGTTTGTTACAAGCGTTTCAGCCAGGTTTCTAGTTTGAAAATACATACATCCCTCTACCAGGTGTGTCGGTGCTGCGCAAAACAATCATAGACACAGTTGCATCGGGATCCCAACTAGTGATTTATGATTAAATACACAGCACTATTTTCTGTATTGTAGTTAACAATTCCAGAAGAATAACACAACATAATTAAACACTCTCTTTCGGAAGTACAAGCAGAATGTAAATGAACACAAAAACACCGTAAGTTATTTTTCCCGAGGTTCTACGACAATACCATCAACAACCTACGTCTCACCCTAGCATATGATTTGTATTCACTATACACATTGCATTTTAGTATATAATCGTTCGTTCTAGTATTTCTCGCTCGACATGCCAAGGTTTACCTCGTTCCTGTAGTAACAATCCGTTTTCTCTTTTACCTCGACGCTTTCAGCTTCTGATGTCGGTATCCTCTTCGCTAGCGTGACCATGTATTTGCCATCACATTTCCTATTATTTTCTCTTGCTTTTAACTTGCAACTGTTTGTGAAGAGATGTATTGAATAGGATATAACAACACATATGTAATTTCTTTGTGACATTCAACAAACTGAATCTGATATTAATGACTGGTTGACAGTCATTTATTCTTCATAAATAGCATCCCTGCCGATTTAAATATGTGCATCTAAAAACACATTATAATATGACGAGGACGATGGAAAATATGCTATCATGAAGCAAAATCTCAATACAACGGAATGTATTTAATTTAAGTAACCATGGCACCGTCTTATCAAAAGTGTTACAACACTTATATACTTTCACACGTAGTACTACATAAGTCAAGAGTTCATTAAAACTTTTACTTCTTGTCAAGATTTAGAAAAAAATTGATTTAGAAGATTGCTCTAGTCTGAAAATCAATATGTGTGACGTTAAAACATACCAGTTAAAACACGTTTTTACACTTCTTTCATAGATGGTAAGCCAGAGATCATTCTGAAATAACTTTCAGTTCCTTTTTTTATCATTCCTAGGGGCCCTACAATCGCTCATATTTTATCTGCTTGAAATGCCACATGTTTTTGATTTCAAAGAGCAAATCTTTATATTTTCTGAGCTTGTCATATTCTTTTGGCGTAATATTATGATCACAAGACATACTCATTTCAACACATTACATAGAATTTATTATTGTGCACGTTTACAACAATATCCGGTTTATTACATTTGACGGTCCTGTCTATAGCGGGAAGTCCCAAATAATCGTTGCATTTACCCCCTCAGTTGCAGACTCAGGGTGATCCTCATATCACTTGTCAACAGTTTTGATTTTATAATGCCGACATATTGGCAATTTCAAGAGAAGGGTACGCTGATTACATCAACCCCAGTGCTCAACTGGTGCTTAATGTATCTACACTGAAAGGATAAAAAGCAAACTCGCCTTCGGCGAAATTTAAAGTCAGAATCTTAAGACGGAGAAATGCCGCTAAGTATTTTGCCCGGTGTGATAACGAGTTTGTGAGCTCTTCGCTTTATAATGTCATTATATTAACCAGTTTAGATATTGGCCAACACTGACATGTCTTGATTTATACTCTGTTGGTGCTAAAAGGTCCAGGGATTAAGTGGTCCAAAGGATCAATCTAATCATTGCAGAAACGGAACTTTGGAGCTACTCCATTTTTCAGCACATCGACGTCGTAGTTCCGGGTCAATAAGATTTGATATTGAGCAGCTAAGAAGAAGCCTTCGCATACTGCGTTTAACTCTGAGCTTTGTAGCCACTGATGGGTGTGTTTCCTGTCAACATCAGACTGTTTACTACGGACCACATGTTTGGCATGCAGAGGAATCTGTTCCCACCTAATAACCAATCGTTCATGCGCTTTTTCCTTTGCCATTAATTTTACTCTCTCAGCAATAACAATATTAACATTTCCCTCTGTGTGTTCAGCGTGGGTATCATTTATGAACTCAGTAGCAAATTGTTTATCTCGGTTTTTAAGATAGAAATGAATCTTATTACGTCTCTGGTGATTTTCACCGAGATTTAGCATCCAGTTGTTAGATATTCCAAGATATTTGACCAGTACATTTGTAGTAGTTTTGCAAACAAGTTCAATCTTGATCAGCCCTCGCTCTTCCTGAGCTATGGGAAGATAAAGACGATCCACATCTGCCTGTGGGGGTTGCATCGTATCACAATTAAGGGTCTTCCGAATCTTTGTATCAAATTTCTTTATCTCACTGATATTCCAGTTCTACACAATGAAGCTATAAGTAACGATCGGAACTGCTACGTTTTCTGCAGTTGGTTCTGATTTCAGAAATGCTCGTACTCACCCATGAGATTCCTTCACCATCTTCTCCTCCGTTGTGCATACTGAATGCCAGAGCCATTATTTATTCCTTTGTTATTATAAGTTTGCCTGTGTTTAAATTCTTTTATAAATGTTTCAAAACCAACATCTAAAAATTGCTGCTTTTTTCCAATAAACGTATCTTTTGAGATTTTACTGTACTTTTCGTTTCGGTAATTCTGTTATTGATATCAGTTCTGCTCTTGATGAAAATCCACAGTTTCTTTTCATCTTTCTTCCTTTTCTGGATCTTGCATCGTTTCCAGAAATTAGTTAATTTAATATTGATATTTCCCCTCTCATTAATTCAATCTCTTTTTCAATTTTTACTTCTCAAGATTGATGTTTCTTTTGTTCTTGTTATTCAAGTGCACAGAACTTGTTTCAATTGCCTTAGCAGATGTATAAATAATTGCATTTTAAGTAGGAAGATCAGGGTTCAATTCTTGTATGATTTCGTTTGTTGCATAGTTGCCAATTATAATTTGGTTTTTATTTTGATTTGTATTTCATAATCTATGAAATGTTTCTTTATCATTCAGCACTGTATCCCTTACGCCTGCAAGCCTAGTCTGAATTCTCTACTACATTTTCATCCTAGACACTTTGTGTTCTTCAGCAAAGTATGGTCTTCAGGTGCTCTTTCTAAACCAATTTCCAGACTATGATTATCATGTTCATTAGAATATTTTATTTATTAAGACCGTTGCGTGATTTGGTCGGATGACAGTCATTTAAATAAGATTCATGACTGGCTATGCTTATTATTATTGTTTCAGCATTTTCTATGCGTCACCTGGGGGTGTGTGCTGCATTGTGTATACTTTTCTGTTTTTCGCGGAATGCAAAGACTTCCCGGTATTGTATCGCATCAGTTTGTTTTGTAATGTGGTCTCTTTGCAGCATTTTGTTGTATTAGTGTCTGTATTGTTTGTCGTGTGTGTTCTTCTGTTTGGTATCTGGACGGTAGTGTACATGTTGTGGTGGTTGTTTAATTTATTGGATATTTACCGTATAGAGTGTGTCTTCTGTTTGTAGATTGTTTTGTTTGGGTTGTGTTATTGAATTAATAGTGTATTGCGTAGGATGTGGGCTGTTTCCAGTAGGGCTATTTTTTGGATGGTGTGTAGTGTTGGGGTCCATGTATAGCTTCTACGTTTTTGTTCATGTGTTTTTTTTTATCATACCCTGTGCTCCAATTCAATAATTACTGGTATTGTTTTCACCTTCATGAAACTCACCTTCAACATCGAGGCCTTTGTATTTTGACAATTTACCTACTTATCTTTTTGGCAATATTCTGCCAAGAAGGGTTGCAATGTTTATCAGAAAGAAAGTGGACTGGGCAGTCACAGATGATGTGGTCAACTGTCTCATTGTGTTGGTTGCACATTCTGCATTTTGTTTTAGGGCCTGTTTTCATTAGTCTGCTTTTATAATTGTTTGTGTTTGGGGCATAGGTGTTGTGCGTGCGTATGTGTGTGTATGTAGGTTTGTGCCTGCGGGTGCATGTGTGTGTTTTTGTGTGTGGGTGTGTGTGTGTTTAGACAGACATATATACATACATTCAGTGATAGATATAAATAAGCATATAATATATGTATACCTACTCATACACATATACGTGCAGTCGACAAGATTTTAGAGCAGAGCCGGGCACCACATATGTACTTTTGTGGAAGCTCTGGGAGAAACGTCGTATTCAAAAATAAAGGCTGCTTATCACCTTCGTCGTGTGCAGAGAGGAACTGTTGTATAATCTGGGAAAACTGGGCTTCCAATCGATGTTTGTCACCTTGAACTCTCACCTTAACAAGAAGCAGCTTGGTTGAATCAGACTTGAGGAATTCCTATTTCAACCCTTCCACATCACCAACCGCTTCGGGCAAGATTGTGTCTTGCCACCAATCTGTTCTACTTATGCTTATTATTTAGCAAGATAAGGAAAGAAGACACGAAATATCTGAAAAGGTGACTAGAGGTTCTACATCACGTTTCTCACCGAAGGAAGCCTCTTCAATCTGAGCCGATTTTAGGCAGATACAAAAACTAGTGGAAAACTGAACCGAGAGTTCCCTGTTCTGACGATTCTGCAGTTGTTTCGCGCAGCGACGGAGCCACTGGCCGCTTTAATTTCTGATGTTCAAATGCTCCAGATCTCTTTGGCCTAGAAATCAGTTTGAAGTATATTGAAGCCCTCCACCAATATGCTCACCAGTATTTATAACATCCACCAAATATTTTCATCGAAAAGATCAAGCTGAATTATATATATATATATATATATATATATATATATCAAGGGCTAGCAGACGAAATATTAGAATAAATAGGAAAATTCAATTATCGCTAATTCCGAGGAGTTTGCTAGAAATACGAGTTATTACTCTAATACTTGCAGAAAAACACATACTACAGTTCCTGCCGTTAATTAGGCGTCATCAGCAGCGCTTGATTCCCACACCATATAAGGAAGTTAGCCGACCTGTCGTTATATAGAAGTACCATTTAAGTAAATGGGTGATTTAGCTAATCACTAATATGTATACTAAAACTTAACTGAGGGCTAACATGCAAAATACGAAAACATATAGGAAAATTCAACTATCAATAATTGAAACTAGAG
>JAOPUL010000002.1:37649475-37661810 GCA_027564515.1 Octopus rubescens | reverse complement strand
CCGCCTCTGACACCTCTGCACACGTCAGACCAGTGGCCACTACCGGCACCCTGTATGTCACACCTGTATTCCTGCTAAACCTCAGGGCCCTCATAACGTCCCACCAACGCAAAACCCAATACCTGAGAGACTTAGCGACATGTAATGAATCAATATGCACGGCGCTAACGGAAACAGATCTGAACGCGGACATATCAGATGCTGAGATACGCATACCAAAGTATGTTGTGCTTCAAACTGACAGGAGAGAAAGGACTCATGGTGGAGTTGAATTGTACATCTGGGAAGATGGCACGCCTGCGGTCCTGCCGTCACATTCAAACTCAATCTGTGACACTGGTGCACATTAAACAGATGAAAATAGTAATATGTACTACATATCGCCCACCAGATGCCCCAAATCATGGGGACTCATTTGAAGGGAGCCTCCAAAAGATGGAAGAAATATTAACCAACCTGGATGACAGCCTTCATATACTTCTTCTTGGGGACTTCAACATCCCTAATGTTGAATGATCTGAGGGTCGCCTTCTCTCATGTATGTCACTACATAGCCTGAGGCATATAGAATCTCTGCTTGACTTCACAAACATGTTCCTTATGGAGCAAATAATGCTCCATCTCACAAGAGGTAAAAATGTCCTGGACCTCTGCTTCACAAACAGTGCGGCGCTCGGCCACAATCGTAAGGTGACACCGACGATAACTTAATAGAACAATGTATGGTCCGTAGAAAACTACAGGCATGGGAGCTACTAAAAGCACGTAACTCATCTTCAGTCCGCACTCTCACAAATCTGATTGAAAGTGTATTGAGAAAGAGGTCTTGGAACAAATCTGGTCTATCAGTCTCTCTACGCAATATATTGACATAAAGCTGCAGCACTTTATGACAATCATGCACGGCGTATGCAGTAAGTTTGCTCTAGAGAGAATGTCAAACTGACAGAAAAGAAATATAATTCCCAGGGATAGGAGTATTCTAATGAGACGACGAGCAAACATCTCAAACCGTCTACATAGGCTACTAAGAGATAGCAAAGGATCTTATCTCAAACAAATATTGCTCGAGATCGAAAATGAACTCAAACGTTTCCATAAAAAGGAGAGGGTAGAAAAAGAAGCCATGGCTGTCCAAAATATAAAGACAAACCCTAAAGCCTTCTTTAGATATGCAAAATAATCTGCTTCAGTACGGTACAAGATAGGGCCACTGTTCGAAGAAAATGGCTTGCCGACTTAAGAGGATCAGTGAAATACTGAATGTGCAATACAAGAGTGTCTTCACAACTCCATTTGGGCCCTGATGGATTCCCAGCAATCCTACTAAAGAAATGCAAAGGGGCTCTAGCAAGACCACTACAGATTCTCTTCCAGAGTTTCCTCGCAACTGAGAGACTACCCAAAAAGTTAAAGGAAGGCATATGTCCTATCCATAAGGGAGGTAGCAGAGCGGATGCTAAAAATTATAGACTTGTCTCTCTAACCTCCCATTCAGTAAAACCATGGAATGCATTGTCAGGAGGAAACTGATCGCGTTCGTTGAAGATAGGGATTTGCTGCCTGACACCCAGCATGGCTTCTGCTCGGAAAGAAGCTGCCTTATACAGCTTTTGCAGCATTATGACTAGGTGTTGAAACAATTAATGAATCGCTCAAACATAGATGTGATATATCTCAATTTTGCAAAGGCCTTTGATAAGGTCGATCATGGGATGATATGTCACAAGCTACGGTGACTCAGCAAATTCGGAAAGCTGGGAGAGTGGCAACATGACTTCTTAAAAGAGAGAAGTCAGGCCGTGACAGCCAATGGAGCCCTCTCCAAGGAGACAGTAATAGAGAGTGGAGTACCTCAGGGAACTGTGAGGCGCTGCTGTTTATGGTGGCTCTTTCAGACATGCCATCATTCACACAGACAGCCACACTTACTAGCTACACCGACGACACAAAAGTAGTACAAGCAGTCAAGGAACCTCTCGATGCTAATCTTCTACAGAAAGACCTAGATGCTATATATAAATGGGCGGACGAAAACAACATGCAATTTAATGCTGGTAAATACCAAGCTCTCCGCTATCAGCTAGTTAGTGCTCACTTGCCGCAACAATGATACTTTGTACGCAAGTACTTTGCGTGATCTGGGGATTGATATGAGCAACGGTGTCTCATTTCACATACATATCACCAAGATGGTTGCAATGTACAGACGAATGGCCGGATGGGTTCTGAACAAGGGACCAGGACCAGGAAACTATGCTGGTTCTATGGAGGACATTTATACTCAGCCGTCTGGACTACTGCTCTCAACTTTGGTTATCCTACAATTTCAAGTTAATAGCGAAACTTGAGGCAGTTCAGCGGTGCTACACCAGGAAGATTGCATCATTGGAAGAGTTAAGCTACTAGGAGAGATTGAAAGAGCTACGACTCTACTCCCTGGAGCGAAGACGGTAGAAGTATGCAGTGATATAAAATCTTGGAGAGGCTGGCACCAAACTTTGGTATCGAGGGCTATACCAACACCCTTACTGGATGTCACTGCAAAAGATCCCAGCTATCCCGTCTAGAGTGAGGATCATGTACTGCAATAGCTTGGGATTCAAGGGCCCACAGCTATTTAATACCTTGCCAAAACATCTGAGGCCTCTTCATGGGGAGGGGTAGATGTTTTCAAGAAACAACTTGACCTCCTGCTATCCAAGGTCCCAGATGAACTTATATCACGGCAAGAAACTCAAAAGAGGGCAGCAGTGTCGAACTCCCTCCTTCACCAAAAGACAATCGCATAAGATTGGCCATTGAAAAGGTGATTACTTTGGCGGTACTCCAGCAAGCATGGTCACAGCTTTTCGGCTGAAACTTATAAATATATATATATATATATATATTTATCTACCTGCAAAAGGTGAAGAACAAACTCTTCGTTTTTTTTGCTATAATTTCATTCAGAACCAAGATCCTTTGTAGGAATATTAAATCAACCAGACCTGCGGAAGTTATGAAAGGCAAGATGATATGAACGGGATTGAACTCAGAACGTAAAGGACTGCATTCTGACCGACGCTTTCACCATTCTCCCAATGATATCGACCCGAGCATTTAACTAGTACTTTATTTTATCTACTGGAGAATAGTTTACTCATCCACACTGAAATTTCAAATCAAATCCTAAAGGGACGTAACTAACCCCTGCAAAGCATTTCATTAATAATATTTTCTAATTTAGACACAAAGCCAATAGTTTTTACGGGGAGGAAGATAGCTGATTACATCGAACCCAGTATTTTACTGATACCTTATTTTGTCGATCCTGGAAAGCGAAAAAGAAAAGTAGACCTCGACGAGATTTGAACTCAGAACGTAAGATCTACAAGACGCTCTAACATTTCTGTCAATCCATCGATCATATCACCCAGAACATTTAACTGGTATTTTATTTAATCTTCCGGAGAAGGATAGCAGGTAAAATCGATTGCAAGGAGATTTTAAATCAAATGGTTATGGGACGTAACTAAATATCGCTTTCAAATTTTAGCACGAAGCCAGCAGGTTCGGGGTGTGGTTAAGTCGATTACATCCACCCAGTGTTCAACTGGTACTTATTTTATCGACTCTGAAAGGATGAAAGACAAAGTCAACCTCGGCGGAATTTGAACTCAGACCCTAAAGACGGACGAAACGCCGCTAAGCATTTTGCCCGGCGTGCTACGATTCTATCAGCTGGCCACCTGAGGTACGTAACAAAATATCGCAAGTCATTTTACTGATAATAATGTTTCAAATTTTGGCACGAGGCCAGCAATTATGAAGGGAGTGGCAAGTTGATTAGATCGGCCCCAGTACACGACTACTACTTTGTTTTATCGTCCCTGAAAGTTTGAAAGGCAAAGTCGACCTCGACAGGATTTGAGTTCAGCACGTAAAGAGCCGGAAGAAATACTGCTAAGCATGTTGCCTGACTCGCTAACGATTCTGCCAGCTCGCTGTTTTAATAATGGTTTCAAATTTGGGCACAAGGTCTGCAATTGTGGGAAAGGGTGTAAGTCGATTACATCTACCCCATTGCTCAAATAGTACTTATTTTATTGACCTCGAAAGGATGAAAGGCAAAGTCGACCTTAGTGATATTTGAACTCAGAACGTAAAGTGTAAAAAAATGCCGCTAAGCATTTTTTTTCTGACGCGGTAACGATTGTGCCAGCTCGCCGCTTTCTAACACCGTCTTAATAATAATAATAATAATAATTCTTTCTGATTTTGGCACAAGGCCAGCAATTTTGAGGTGAAGGGGAATCGATGACATTGACCCCAGTACTCAACTGTTACATATTTCATTGGCCCGAAAGGAAGAAAGGCAAAGTCAGACTCTGTATGATTTGAGCTCAGTACGTAAAGAACCGGGAAAATGCAGCTAAGCATTTTGTCCGACGCACTGAACGATTCTGTCAGCTCAGTTTTAATAACGATAATAATAATGGTTTTAAATTTAGGCACAAGGCCTGCCATTTTGGGGGAGGCGTTTAGTCGATTACATCGACCCCAGTGTTTTATCGACCCCATGAAAGGTAAAGTCGACCCCGGCGGAATTTTAAACTCAGACATAGAGACGGACTAAATGTCGCTAAGCATTTTGCCCGGCATGTTAACGATTCTGTCAGTTCACCGCCTTAATAATAAGGATAATAATCGCCAACCAGTAATCAGTAGAAACCAAACAAACCTCTTTACACACATACACACAAAACAGTGAAACGAACCATCGATAGCGCCTCTATATGGTGGGTCGACCTGCAAGAAAGAGCACACCATTCTTCGACAAAGTTCCTCCTGTCATATTCCGGAAGAACATATGGAATGTGTCGAATATACCTGGAAAAAAAAAAGATGTGATGATCCCTGCTGGAATACCTTTTTTATGTTCAGGTCTGTCTGTTTAATCAGAGCCGACTTGAGATGATGTGGCGTAGTGGAATGTGTAGATGAACAAAAACAACAACAACAATAACAACAACAATAAAACGGTGACATTAGCTTATTGATAAACAAACTAATCAATCGATCACTTAATTCATAACTTAAAAATACTGTCGTATTTCCTCCTCCTCATATTTCATATATTAATGATCTAAAATCTTTTGGGCAGACAAGAGAATTTCTTGAGCAGCCAAATAGGACGGAATTTCACTGAGTTCTTGCTGAACTTTATCATGGAAGGTTTTCAGATCACCGTAAGCCACCTCCAGCCTTCGCATAGTTTGGAATATCATATTTTTGGCCTCACGCATCATGTCTTCTTGTTCGGCAATATCTCGTTCGTCTTCGTTCGTTTCTTTCATTTTATCAAGTCTCTGCATATCTTGTTTCAGTTCAACTTCGTAGGATGATTTTTCATGGATGAATTGCTGTAAAACACTGGCTTTAATCTCTAATTCCTTTACGATATCACTGTTCATTATGGGAGTATTTCTTTTCCTTTTTTTTTTTTAATCTTTTACAATTATTGCCTTCGTTTCCGCTGTAAAAGTTTAAAGTTATTTTTTTCTGTTTTTGTTTTTATTTTCTGCTTTTGTTATTTGTAATATATTTTATATTTTCGCTTGTATAAAAGTAAAGCGCTTTACTCTCTTTTTTGTTTTATTTTCAAGTTTCTTTGTTACTCTTAGGATCTCTTTTTAGCTTTTTAAACAAATTTATAAATAAAATATTATAAATATTTTATAGTCGAAAGAAAAGCTTACAAACAGCCCTGGTTTTAAACTTTTTTTGAAAAATTAAAACTAGTTTGGTGATGCAGCAGCTTTTCTTTCCGAGATAGTATGTCCGTCCATTAAGTCTTTGTGCCTCTCTCTCTCCCATTCTCTCTCTCTCTCTCTCTCTCTCTCTCTCTCTCTCTCTCTGACAAACTCTCTTTCATCTCTCACTTTCTATTTATCCATTCCTCTTTGTACATATGTATCTATCTATCTCTTTATCGTTGTTAAGGACAACTACTGCATATGTTTTGGTCAGTTGCTATGACTACTTAATTATCCAATCAGAAGTAGCGATTTCAGTTACTCGTGGGTGAAACTAATTCAAATCTATATTCGCTTAACATTTGCCGGAAAACTATAAGGAAATCTGTTTGTTTATCACAGTTATAAATAATAATAATAGCTCTGGTCAAGACACGAACGTTACAACATCCTATTTCCCTACTTTTATAAATCCTTCTTACCTTCAATTCCGTCCGCTGTTCCGTATCGACATATGGCTTACCTAACGCCTTTAAAACTAATACAATGAACGTCACACCATAATCCTTTTCTACTACTATTCTCTCTATCTCACTGTCTTCTTCCTCTCTCTTTCTCTCTCTCTCTCAAATCAAGCGACGTCATGCTACGTAAGAAATTATTAATAATACTTTTATTGTTATTGTTTGTTGTTATTGTTGTTTGTATAAAGCATTAGATGGCAGCCAGGGGTCACCTTTGCCCTTCGTACTTTAGGAGTTAATAACAAAGTGCTAATCGATTAAATCAACTACGGTTCTTCTCTAAAAAGATATAAGACTATCACTTTTCCCTCAATTGTACCCATATGTACCAGGAACCCAGAATCTTATTATCTAACATGTCTCTTTCTAAAACGGTAAAATATGACTGAGGAATATTTTACTGCTATTTCTAGCAGGTCTAGCGACCGTATAAGTGACTCCCTCGTTGGCTCAATAAGTTATTTACATTTGGCATTTGTGGAGAAAATCGTACATAATATTTTTAGTGTACTCAGTTGTGTCCCTTTACATTCACAGTTAAAAATCTCGCCCAAGTCTACTTCGCTTTTTATCTTTCTGGGATTGATTACTGCAGCGGTTTGATCGACTTTGCCCTTCCATCTAAAAATATGTGGCCTTGTGTCTGTGTGAGATAGTCCAAGGTCAGTTCTGATCAAGCAAACAGTTGTGAACATCACCAATGTATCTTTTCCCTAACTTAAAATGGTACGTTATAATTAGAGACAATTTGGTTACTATTTCTAATAGTTCTAAAGACCATATAGAAGCAAAGTTCACATTGGAAGGATTTAAACTCAGGGTGCAGAGAGTCAGAACAAATACCACACGGTATCCTATCTGACATTCTAACAACTGTGCCTTACTTTGGACAGTGTAGTCCCTTTTATGCATATAACAAATATGGAATGGTCAACACTAGAATACCTTTCATCATAAGTGTTTTCAATGACAGCTAACTTAGGGCTAAAGTAAAACAATGAATTTACTATGTATGGTGGAAGTCCACTGCTTCAATAGTTCGATTGACTGTATCGGTGGCTTTTACTTCTTTGATAGTAAGAGAAGCTTTTGAGTGGTTGCTTGACCTACTAGAATTAACAGCCAAATTTCCCTCATATCACATTTTGCTATTTTAGAAATAAGACTGGACACTTTGGATGATGTAGTTCGAAATGCAGTATAACTGAAATAAATATAGGAATGGTCATGGTTGGAACATCTTTGACATAGGTCTGCTCAAACATTGCTAATCTGGGCTAAACAATAACAAGAATGATACTCAAGGGATGGAAGAATGAAAATCGACTTTGGCAAGAGTTTCATTCAGAACATTTTAACTACACATTGGGATTAAATTACCAAAATATATTTAGTTCTGTTCTCTACCATTCCTGTCTTTTCTCTTGTAGAATTCCAAGGGTAAAAGAATACATCCAATAGTTTCATACTATCGGACAAATGACAATGGACGTGAAGAATTACAAAGAAGAACATCAACTTGAGGAGGTGGTAAGACAGTAATGCCTGTTGAAATTCTTGCATTACTTATTTCTATTATTTGTGTGTATGTGTGCAGGGCCAGGGCTAAGAAGTGCGGGGCCCAATTAGAAAATTGTCAGTGGGGCCCTCTACTCTACAAAAACTGAAAATTGATGTTGTATGCCAGTCCCAGCCAAAACGTGTTGAGGACTTAAGGTTCCACCATTAGCCACAATGATAGACTAAAACTTCATCATAGTGTCTCCCACTCGAGCGTGTGCACAGGCCCCAACTTGAACAAATTTGTCTAATTGGCTCAAAACTGGCCCTGTGTGTGTGTGTGTAGTTGGTTAAGAATGACTTCATATATGAGTTTATATGTCCATGTATTTATATTTTATTTATTGTTTATCAGCCTTATCTTTCCACCACCGTGTCAGTTTTTGATGTGGCTCCCCCCTCCTCCACTGAACCACCAAATTATCTCTCCTCCTCCACCATACATATCTCTCTCTCTCTCTCTCTCTCCTCATGCACTATGCCTACCTCTCTCTTCCAAGTAAGCAATGGAAACATGGACATTGAAACAATTGTGAGGATGAATCAAATACTTTGTTCTCATCCCACTCATTCTGTAAATAGAAGCCTGTATGCATGTACATGTGAATTTTAAAAAGTATTAACCCTTTAGCATTCAGACTCTGTCAAATGTAATGCTTATTTATTCAAATTGATTTGAATTAATCATGCATTATCTTGTCGCTTCGAGATTTCAATGATGTGATTCTTTATTTTTAGAATGACATTGTCAGGTGGGTGTGAGAGGCCAGATCTGGCTGGTTTGGACATAAAAGAGATTGAATATTTTGGCTGAATATGGCCAGTTTAAATGCTAATAGTTTAAATATGTTTAACAGTTTTCTCTTCTCTCTCTCTCTCTCTCTTTCTCTTGCCTCTCACTCTCTGTTTTTTCTTTATATATTTTCTCTTTCTCTCTATCCTATCATATGTATGTTTTTTGAAGTGCACTGCCAATGGCGTGTCATATGCACATGTCAGAGAAGAAGGAAAATACGTACATGAGCTGGAGATGTTTTTCTCGGGCTTGACAAACATTCAAGGATTTCAGCATTTCCCAAATCTTCAACGACTTGTCATCATCCAGCAATGCATAGAGTGCACACATGGGCTACGCCAACTGCCCAACCTGGAAGAGCTTTGGTTGTGTCAATGTGGGTTAAAAGTAAGTACCATTTCTTTTAACCCCCAAATACTAAATGACTCTACTAAAAAAAAGGTTCTTGCTCCACAATGTATTTTCACTTCTTTCTCTGCTAAGGGACAGTAACAATGGGTGAGGAAATCTCTGTCAAATAACCAAAATAAATGTTGATCAGTTGGTTTCTCCAGTATTGTTTTACATCATATAAAGAGAGGCAGGAGAGAGTAAAAGTGAGATACAGAAAGAGTTAATATAGAAGGTACTGCATACAGGTTTCCTAATCACATGGTTAGGGTTAGGGTTCCACTGCGTAGCACCTTGAGCAAGTGTCTTCTACTATAGCCTCGGGCCAACCAAAGCCTTGTGAGTGGATTTGGTAGACAGAAACTGAAAGAAGCCCATCATATATATGTGTGTGTGTGTCTGTGTTTGTCCCCACCACCACTGCTTGACAACTGGTGTTTGTGTGTTTATGTCCCCGTAAGTTAGTGGTTCGGCAGAAGAGACCAATAGAATAAGTACTAGGCTTTAAAAAACATTAAGTCTTGGGGTCGATTTGTTCAACTAAAAGCCTTCAAGGCAGTGCCCCAGCATGGCTGCAGTCAAATGACTGAAACAAGTAAAAGATGAAGAAAAAAAGAAAAATGATACTAGGCTTCGTGACAAACACTGAGTAAAGGGACAGTATATGAGCGCATATACAGATACACACTGACACATGCATGCACATATAGTGAGAGAGAACAAATCATAGAGACAGAGGAGGAAAAGAAGAGGGAGGGAGTAAATGACAGTGTTTATGAGAGAAATTATAACAAATGATGTATTAACAATGGTGGGACACAAATATTTGGAGAGGCAATGATTAATGAAAGTGGTTTTATATATTACTGGTAGCCCAGAAGAATAAAAGCAAAGTTAACTGTTGCCAGATTTGAATTCAGAAAGTCAAAGGATGTGACCAAATACTGCAAAGCATTTTGCCCAGCTCTCTAGTGATTCTACCATCAACCAGCCTACCTTTGATGTTATAATGGTTTCAACCCCAGTAATTGACTGGTACTTTATCATCACTCGACCCTGAAAGAAAAAAGGCAAAGTTGATGCCAGAGGGATTTGAACATAGAATACAAAGAGTCAGAAAAAATACCATGAAGCAGTTTTTCTGATTCTCTCACAATTCTACCAGCTTGTTGCCCTAAACTTTGATATAATGAAATGAAAATATTTTTAAAATATGTCACTAAATTATTTTTCAATTTTATTGAAAATTTGCTTACTTTCTATTTCCTTGAAATTTTGCCACCACTAATCACTCATCCTCATCTTTTATCATTCATCTTCCATGCTGGCATGGGTTAGACAATGCTACAGATAGAAATAGACATTCCATTTAGAAAATACTTTCATGAAATTTTGTTCGCTACTCCATCAATTCTGCCATCCATTTTTTCCTATCTTAGCATTACACTGTTATCAAACACTTTTATATTATAGCACATTTGAAAACATCAAAGACTTACCAAAGTCTTAGAGCTGTGGAAGCTTGATTAGATTGGTGTTGAATAATCAGTCGGGCTGATCTTGACTGCATGCTGTTACCCATATTAAAACCAAGTCCATTCAATATTTTTGATGAAATCATTTATTTACATAAAAATATACAGAGGTTTTTATTATGAGGAAACTGTACGCCAGAAATGTCTAGTTAAATGTCTATCATTAGAGATCTGACTGCATGCTAGCTAGAAAAGGTACCTATATCTTCATGTTGTGAGACACAGGGACATTCTGTGTTCATGGGGGACAAATGATTTCTTTTAACCTGGGATCAACTGACTTTTGTTGGCTCTTCCTCATTGTGACACACATCTCAATTTATAGCCATATTTTGGTGGAAAACTCTTAGAAATTTCCATTCACATACAACTGAACAATTGTAGCTGAAATACTATTGGCTAACAACCAGGCCAAGATCACCTAATATGCTGTGACCTATTTCTTGATACTGAGCTAACATGGTTTCAAATCTAATCCCTGCTACAGAGAGCTCTGTTAATGGTTTTGCTTTCATGAAACCTCTTTGTCCAATTGTCTTATCAAGATTTCCAGAGCAAATAAGCAATTTTTAAATACTTGAATATCTTAATATGTTTCATTGTTGTTATTGTTACTAGTGTTGTTGTTTCTCCTTGCAGAAAATCTCCAACCTGGATAAATGCTCCTTATTGACAAAGCTCTACTTGTACAACAACCAGATAAAAAAGATTGAACATTTGGACCAGCTGAAGAAACTTCAAGTTCTTTGGCTTAACAGTAACAACATCAGTGTTATTGAAGTAAGTTATGGTGTGTTCATTCATTGATTCAACGTGCTTGCCATGTGTGTCGAGTTTAAATCCCACTAAGGATTTGGCTTTGCTATTTCTCTAAATACAATGACTGTGAAATTATTAAGACTCATAGACATAGATATCAGTTCAAACCTAACTCCAGCTATTATGTTGAGCCTCTGTTCAGAATACATAACATTGCTGACCTTTGTTTGTCTGTCAAAAATTGTGAAACAAAAGTGATCCTGCTGTTGTTTCATGTTGCTTCATGAGTTCTTAGTGGTAAGAAGGACTGTAAAACTGTAAAACTTAACCTAACTATGCAAGTGTATAAAAATAATGTAAAAGGAATAGGGTTTTGACTGGTTCTGTTAGTGTGCTATTGGTGTTCTACTCGAAAGTTATTGATGTTGTTCTTTGAAACCAGATCATTCTGATCAGGTAGAAATATGATCAAGAGCTTTCCAATCATGACCATCCCTCCTTTACTTTTTTTTAGACTTTGTGTATTTGGGACTACATTATCCAATGTTCTTCTAAAATTGCAGAGTGGTATTTGAGTGAGATTTTGCTGCTAATTCTAACAGGTCAAACCACCATTTAGAGTCTCCTTTGTTTGATCTTTCTCTTAATTGTTTTCTCTGGTTTTATATATATATGACACATTAAAAATACCCATATCAGTGACATGTTGAAGGCACCCGGTACACTCTCTGGAGTGGTTGGTATTAGGAAGGGCATCTACCCGTAGAAACCAAGCCAAAACAGATTGGTGTCTGGTGCAGGTCTCCGGCTTTCCAGTCTCCAGTTAAATCGTCTAACCCATGACAGCATGGAAAACAGACGCTAAATGATGATGATATATAATAGATATATATGTATCTCTTGATAGATGAATAGATATAGATATATATGTATAGATAGATATAGAGATAGATAGATAGATAATGTGTGTGTGTGTGTGTGTGTGTGTGTGTGTGTGTGTGTGTGTGTGTGTGTGTGTGTGTGTGTGTGTGTG
>JAOPUL010000002.1:36961019-36971098 GCA_027564515.1 Octopus rubescens | reverse complement strand
GTTTCCAGTCAAAACCGTCTAACCCATGCCTGCATGGAAAAACAGACGTTAAAGGATGATGATGATGATGATATCTTATTTTTATTTTCTTCTTTAAACGTTATTTTGAGTCTTTAGAGGAAGATTTTGCTGTTAGGTTAAAATGGTTTAATGGTTACTTATCGCACTTTAACTCAGTCATGAACAAACTATAGCTTGCAGAACTTTCTGAAATGGCATGCCTAAGAAAAAATTACCTTCACCCTTTTTTAGTAGTGTGGCCTGTCTGATGATGAGCTATGTCTGGTGTGGCCCGCTTCTCATAAAAGGTTGTCCATGCTTGCTTTAACTCCTCATCCAGTTGCATAAATCCACCTTCCTCTCTACTGTAGCCTCTCTCAGTCAAAAGGAATCTTAGTCTTGCTAGCTGCACGGTGACCTCATTAGTGCTGGTGGCATAAAAAATAAAGCTCCGAGTACACACTGTAAAGTTGTTGGCCTTATGAAGGGCATCCAACTGTAGAAATCATGCCAAAGCCGACATTGGAACACCATGCAGTCTTTGGACCTGTCAGATCCTATCAAACCATGGAACAGGAATGTTAAATAATGATGATAAAAGTTTCTTTATTGATGGACTAGTTGTATGTTATATTGTACTTCACTATTGTATAAGTAAATTGATATCTACCATCTATTTGCTTTAATAGTTAATAAATATTTTTATATTTTAAACATTTTAACTGTTATTATATAGAAGAAACTCTGCTAATAATAATGGTTTCAAATTTTGGCACAAGGTCAGCAATTCTGGGGGAGGGTGTAAGTCGTTTTTCATTGACCCCAATGCTCAACTGGTACTTATTTTGATGACCCTGAAAGGATGAAAGGCGAAGTTGACATCAGGAGAATTTGAACTCAGAATGTAAAGACGAACAAAATGCTGCTTAAGCTTGCTAATGATTTTGCCAGCTTGCCTGCTGCCTTAATAGTACTTGCAATATTAATCGGGTAAACACTATGTGTGACGAATATAACCCTGGCACGGTGTGCCTTGACCTATACTTAACTCTGCTAATAATTATAATAATAATAATGTTATCAAAGGGTTAAGCAGTGAAATACCCTATGGTGAGGTTTCCTTCTAGTGAAGTGTTATATATTGCTACTTTCCATGTAGGCATAATGAGGGTAAATGAGATGATTACTCAAGTGTAGGCAGTGGTTTATTATATTTTATTTTTATTTTTGAGACAGGATAGAAATAAAACGATAGAAATAAGACTTGATTGAATCATATGACACATCCTGCAATATTATTTTTAGGAATGGATGTCTGTAGTGGCATATTTATTAATGAACTAGTAATACTATTCCAGTCTGTTGAAGTAATGGTTAAAACTGACTAAAAACATGACGTAATTAGAGAAACTTCTTTTAACATGGTAGGAAGTTATTTTATTTAGGCAATGTAACCAGTAGAATAAATTCTGAAGTCTGGAATCTGATGGGAGGGAATTGGTGAAGGTTCTGCTTTGAAAATAACCAGTCCAATGTTCAATTACTGTGAAAAGTAGGGCAGTTAAAGTTTTGAATGCTTACTCTTCAAGAGTTCAGAACTTTAACCCATTTAATACCAATCTGCCTGAGACTCTCCCCAATTCTATATAAACTTACTGTTTTAAAGTGATCTAAATTAAAAATTTGCTTCAAAATTTCATGTTAATTTTGGCACAAGGCCAGCGATTTTAGAGGGAGTGGTTAGTCAATTATATCAGTCTCAGCACTTGACTGGTATTATATTTTATTTTATCAAACTTGAAATAATGAAAGACAATTTTGATCTTGATGGGATTTGAACTCAGAACCTAAGCAGCTTGAACAAATACTACAAAGTATTATGTCCAATGCTCTAGCGATTTTGCCAGCTCGCTACCAATAATAATGATAGACTCTCCTGTCGAAGATGATGTTTGAGTATTCAGCTTTTGCCGAACGACCTGCACAAATGATTTGTTTATAGCAATCAAATGTATGTGTTGTACTTTAGGTCACTGTCTTCATCAAGTCGATGTTGCCTGAACAGGTGCATGGTGTACCACGCATCAGGTGTTGAAGTGATAGGAGATAAGTGAGATAAAGTGTTTTGCTCAAGAACACAATGCACCACCTGATCTAGGAATTGAAACTGTGATCGTGAGCGCAATGCCCTAACCACTAGACCATGCGTCCTCACTAACCATTAGGCCATGCATCACCAAAAATAATAATATTAAAGATAATGATAATTTCAATGACAACTATTAAAGATACATCATCATTGAGATTAATTTATGTGTAGAAGGCAGATTTCTTGATAGGAAAGTAGGAGCAGAAATACAAAACTGAACATGACAATATCTGGTCCGTAGAATTGTGAAATACTGAGCTTGACTCGAGCAACAAAGACTGATGGTTATTTCTATAGAAATGTATATCTAGTTGTTCTCTATTCTTGGGTTGGTGTTATATAGGGTGTGGCAAAAAACCCCTCCCAGATTCAGCATTCTTGGTAGACATTTCAACAGCAAATATACAGTGTGCACCGATCCAAACCATGATAGCGAATGCGCTGCCCCCCACCCCCCAAAAAATTTTTAGTATCTCAGTTGTCAAAGTGTATTGTTATTACATTAATGTCTTTGTTTTACAAGATCCTTGATGTGAAATCGTGTGTTGAAACAGATATTGTTATACTTGGAGATGGTCATATTTTGCCAATTAAAAACATGCACTATATATTTAGTCTTCACTTCAGCTTTATTATTATTATTTTAAGGCCTTTGTGCCCAGTATAGAAAGGATTGTAAATGCCGCTGGGGTCGATAAAGTGACTACCAGTTACGAACTGAGGTCGATAACATCGACTACTCCCCTCCCCCAAAATTTCAGGCTGTTGTGCCTAGTATAGAAAGGATTATTATTATTATTTTAATTTTTTTTGTCAAAGCTCTTTCATCGCACATCCTGTCACCCCTTCAATGACTCTCTATCCCACATGTCTTCGCTGAAGAGGTCAGAGGATGTGACGAATGAGCTTTGACAAAGAAACTAAAATAATAATAATAATAAAGCTGGAGTGAAAACCAAATATATAATGTGTGTGTTTAATTGGCAAAATATAACCAGCCCCAACTATAACTATATGTATAGTTATTCATTTGATTATATTATTTTCTCATTTTAGATTTACAAGATATTTTCAACTTGTTTGATGAAAAGGGAGATGGAAGAATATCTGCACATCAACTTGGTGAAGTATTGAGAGCTATGGGAGAGAACCCGACACAAACTGAAGTAAAGAAATGTGGTTATGAAGGTAGAGAAAGTTAGTATTAGCTTTGCTAAACTTTTTCTTAAAGTTACTTATTAGTTTCATCAACAATTTTCATGGAAAATTTCAGAAATTTTTATTTAAAAAAATTTTTTTTATGAGTTGGTTTGTTGGAAGGATCTTTGCTCATGGCATTCACAGACTATCCTAGACAAATGTTCCTCTTGAAATGCTAAACGCTGCCAGAAAAACGTGGACAAAGAATGAATTCTAGAGGAACGTTAGTGTGGGACTTGTGAATGTGTAGACACAACAATATGGATGATAAGAAAGAGAGAGAGAGATGAGTGTTGAGAGAGAAGTGTTTGAGGGGGTGGTGGCATGAGATAACTTGTTATAACAAGCAGAGGCCACTATAGTAGTGCTAGAAAAAGAAGTGAAAAGATAACTTCTCTGTGACCTTGAGGTTGGTGAGCATTGGCAAGCAATGTCCTGCTAAACAGCTAGATGGCTTTTTTGTTTTTTTTTAAATTCTGTCTTGTATGTCTGTAGGAGCAACAAACAGTCTCAGATGTGGAAGGAATATTCCTTTGTTGGTTTTATTTAGCTTTGTAGAAGGTTAAAAGGATTGAAGTATTTTCTGGCCCTAGAGAGGAGGACCTATCTCTGATACAGTGAGGATGTGAGTGAGATTATCAGGAGAGGTTTTACTTAATTATGTTAGATTCCTTTATATTGATTACAATAAAGGTTTTCGATTACTATTGATCATAGTTCACAGTTTTTATAGTTTGGGTTTCTTTCTATTCATTGAACTTGGTTGTTAATGGTAATTCATTTGTTTGTTTGGTTTTTCGTCTATTTTTCATGCTGGCATGAGTTAGATGAAACTTGTGGTTTTCCCCTCCATCTTCTGCTGCTTTACACCACCCACATTTTTTCCTTTCTTTTCCTTATCTCTCTTCTTTCCTGTTTCTTTGTATTCGAATATTCTGATAGAGTTGAGTTCTGTATGCCTTAATTAATGCAACAATGCCATATACATTCATTCATAAAACATTCCAGCAGATTCAAACATGAATATGCTAAGCATATTCATGCTTGCATCTGCCAGAACACATTAAGAATATATACAACATTATTTTGATTTTGGCTGTTGTCCATGCACATGACAATTTATCATTTTTATCAACAGCTATTTATAAAGTTTTAGTAAACATTTTTGAGTCTTCTTTCTGTTTTGTTTTTGAGCTTACTTTCACAATAAAAGCCAACATAATACAAGCTACAAGTAAAAAGTACATCACAGCTGGCATACCAAAACATGAAAAACATACAATAAAAAAAATTTACATAATAATAATAAAAACCCAACTAGCATTACATGTAATATGTCTCTGTGTTATAATGATTTAATGTATCTATGCATACATACACAAGACTATAGCTACATATACAAGACTTGGTTATACCTACGTATATTTCTCTTTAGCGTCTGTTTTCCCTGCTGGTATGGTTACATGGTTTGACTGGAAACTGGCAAGCTGGGGAGCTGCACCAGACTCCAGTTTTCTTTTTCTTTTTGGCTTGGTTTCTATGGCTGGATGCCCTTCCTAATGCCAACCACTCCAGAGAGTATACCAGGTGCTTTTAACGTGTCACCGGCACAGGTATTTTTAACGTGCCACCGGAACATACATATATATATGTACATATACGACAGGCTTCTTTCAAAATGATTAATTATTATTAACTTAATACTACTAATGCAACAGACTGACAAATATAAAAGATAGTGAAACACGCCAGTAAGATATAGAACAGTAGAGTAATTCTCTAACTGTTAATTCATCATCATTTAGCGTCCATTTTCCATGCTGGCATGGGTTTTACTGGAAGCCGGGGAGCTGTTCCAAGACTCCAGTCTGTTTTGACTTGGTTTCTACGGCTGGATGCCCTTCCTAACACCAACAACTCCAGAGAGTGTACTAGGTGCTTTTAACATGTCACTGGCACAGGTGTTTTTACCTAAAAACAATGTAAACCTACAAATTATATATCAGTTACAAACTGAGCATAGAAATACTCACTGGGTGAAAAATATAATGATTAGCATCTGTTCTTAACTTATATAATGATTATAGATGTAAGTATGGCTGTACGGTTATGAAATTCACTTAGTAATTGTGGTACAACTCTTGTTCATTATATTCACCACCTCATCCATTCCTCATCTCTTGCACTTCCAGTTCTTCTGTCCCACCTCCCATTCACTTCTACTCACCTCATATGTTGAGGGTCCACACAGAAAACTTCATCACCACTATTTTTCTCTCTTCCCTGCTCCACCCTCATCACTCCCCATCTTTTTCTTTCTAAAATGTTAGAAACTATGTGGTCCCTGCTCTGGTCCTTTCTCTTGTACATAACCCCTCATCTAGCAAAAAAGCCACCTCTCTCAGGGTTTGAAGTTTTACAAGCTGTATGGTGACCTCACCTGTGCTAGTGGCATGAATGCTATCCAATACATGCTGTAAAGTGGTTGGTATTAGAAGAGCATCCAACCGTAGAATAGACAGTTGAGTATGATGCAGGTCTTGAACCTGTTGGATTCTGTCAATCCATCCAACCCATGGAACAAGGAAGTTAAATGATGATGATGAAATTATTTGATTCACTTTTTATTTAAATTCTGTATTAACTTTTTGAAGTGTCATTAAACCATTGGCATTGCCATTGGCTAATTAGGTAGAGAGTTTAAGAAAGTCAAGTGGCTGTATAGTAATATAAGTGTTTTTTTTTTCTTTTTGTTGCTTTTAATGAATTATTTTGTTGCATATTATTCCCATACAGTGTGACTTGTAAAGTACTCTGCCCAGTGCTAAATTTAGGTTATAGGAACAATTGTGTGTCAAAATCAACCCGAAAATGTTTTCCAAATTCAAGCTGCATTGTTTTAATGTATGTTTAGCAGTCTGTGACAATAAATCCATTCTGTGAAACAATCTAAATGAGAATTTTTTTTTTGTCTTATGCTCCTTGTAGGAAGTCAGAAATGGTAAATGAGTGCTTTTACTAAATCTCTACAATTTTGTACATGATGTAATAATTGTATAGAAAGATTGTGACATTCCTCTTTATGTCTGTTGATGATTTTCATCCTATTTTTCTAACAGTGATGTTTTTTTAATTATTATCTATTATATATCTTGAATATCTGCCATACAATTGTTATTGGCCATTCAAAAGCAACCTATCATTAAATAGTTATCTACTATTAACCCTTTTGATAGCAACCAACCTGAAAGCACTCTTGGTTCTATGATACAAACATTCTGTTTTAAAGTGATTTACATTAAAAACTTTCCATCAAGATTTCATGTTAATTTACGTTCCAACTTACCTGATTAATAATGAGTTATTTTACTAAATTCTTCATTATTTTCAAAATTAATTGAAATAAAGCCAGTGTATTTCAGTAGAATTATGATAATAAAATGGTTAAATAGCTACTTACCATTAAATGGTTACTTTAGCCATTTAATTAAAAGCAAAGTCAGCATTAATTATTGTAAATTAGCTCATTTAACATTATTCTTACTTAACCCTTTTAGCATTTAAAAAAAAAAATGGTCATCATCATCCTCCTTTAATGTCCTTTTTCCATGCTGGTATGGGTTAAACGGTTTGACTGGAGCTGGTGGGGGTTGGGTCTGTACCAGGTTCCAGTCTGATTTGGCTTGATTTGGGCAGCAAACCTCTTAACTACATGCCCGCACCTGATTTTTCCTGCAATAGGTTTTAAGTAATATTCTTTTTTAGTTGGGTGGGGGTTACACATTTTTAGTGTGTTTAGTCATATATTCATCTAAGGCTGTTCACAAGTTAAGAAGGTTGTGTGCGTAGACAATGACCAGACCAAAGTTAGTTTTTAAATATTTTATTCTTCTTCTTGGTTCTTGTGACGGCATTCACCCTGGGTCAGTTGAGCCGGCTCCATCCAACGAATTCACCGTATCCCGAATGAAGGCAGACCATGCACGGTGATCCAATGCAATGGAAGATATGAGCGTCAGTCATTCGCGGTTCCACTGATGAACTCCATAAAAGCCTGGGCCCAAGATCAGCTCGGCATCTTGCTTGACTGTTTTGAGCCAGATTTTCAGTTGGCCCCCTTGGCGTTTCTTCCAGCCCTGAGGTGGTACTGGGCTGATGGATTCATGGATGATGTCACCAGGTTTTCAGTTGGCCCCCTTGGCGTTTCTTCCAGCCCTGAGGTGGTACTGGGTTGATGGATTCATGGATGATGTCACCAGGTTGTCGACGAAGAACGTGACCGAGCCAGCGAAGATGTCTCGCAAGAAGAGCTTGCTGGAGGAAGGAGATATTACATCTTGCCCGAATAGTGGTATTGGAGATGAATTGTTGCATTCGAACACGGGGGATGTGATGAAGGCAGTAATGGTCGAACACCTGACGCCTGGGTAGGTCCCCTACCCTCATTGGCCAAGTTTCGCAGCCGTACAGGAGGATGGTGTGAACAAGAGCTTGATATATCTGCATTTTCGTGTGCAATTTCATCTCCTGCCTGGACCACAGTCCTGCATGGAGATGGTAGAAACTGAAGCAAGTGGCACCAATGTGTCTGTCGATAATAGTAGCTGTTTAGCTGGAGGTCAGTTTTGATCCAGCAGACCTATGATCAAAAACATTCAAGTTCAAACCATCCCACCTTTTTATCAAATAATGTATTTCATCCAATGTTTCTTCCATTTTTTTTAAAGACACAGGCTGAGTTTCAAGGGATATTTAGCTGCATCTTCTAACATGTCAAGTAGTAGCAGAAGCTTTTGTTAAACCAAATGTCGATTCTGATCGAAAAGTACACCAGCGTAACCAATCTATATTTTATTCAGACATAGCCTATCTTGGATGACATTACCTGATGTGTTCATTCTTATATATATCTATGTGTGTGTGTGTCCTTGTGTCTGTGTTTGTCCCCAATCACCACTTGACAACCGGTGTTGGTGAGTTTACGACCCCATAACTTAGCGGTTCAGCAAAAGATATCGATAGAATAAGTACTTGAAACAATAAGTACTAGGGGTCGATTCATTTGACTAAAAATTCAAGGCAGTGCCCCAACATGGCCGTAGTCTGATGACTGAAACAAGTAAAAGATAGCAAGTTAATGACTTCCCTGTGCCTGATGAGATCTCATTTTAGTTTTGAATAACCATTACTGGTTTTATCATGTATAATGTAATTACTATTATAGGTAAAATTTAGTATGTTAATTATGTTACCTCACTGCCCCCTTTGACATGCCTAGTGCTTCCTTGGGGCTGGTACCGCTCACATTGAGAACCTCTGCTGTACATCACCATCATCAGTGCCCCCACCGCCACCACCACCATCTTATCTAACGGTGATATTTATTTTCTGTGAAATGAGTGCCTGGCAACATCTGATAGGCAGGGCATCATAATCAGCTAAGCTCAGTTATCTCAAAAGCACAAGGCCTATTCACAAACAGTATATCAGTAATTATCTTGACTTGTAATAAAACATTAAAACTTTCTTATGAGCTTTTAATTTCTAGTATATCATTATGGCTAATGGTGGAGCCTCAAACCCTCAACACTTTTTGGCTGGGGTTGGCGTACTATACAAAGCATAAAACATCAATCTTCAGCTTTTGTAGAGTAGAAGGCCCCACTGACAATTCTCTAATTGGGCCCTGCACTTCCTAGCGCTGGCCCCCGCTGTAACAAGGCGTGTCCGGGAAATTCCTCCAAAGTAAATTCGCTTTAAGACAAAGCGGATTATATCAGCATTTATAAAATAAAATAAAAAGAATGACAAAAGGTTTTATAGAAGCATTAAATGGGCAAGAATTTATTCAACATATATGAATGCACATGGCTCAGTGGTTAGCGCGTCGGGCTTACAATTGTGAGTTCGATTCCCAGACTGGGCGGTTTATTGTATTCTTGAGCAAGACACTTTATTTCAGGTTGCTCCAGTTCACTCAGCTGTAGAAATAAGTTGTGACGTCACTGGTGCCAAGCTGTATCGGCCTTTGCCTTTCACTTGGACAATATCGGTGGCGTGAAGGGTGGAGAATGATGTGCATGGGTGACTGTTGGTCTTCCACAATCAACCCTGCCCAGACTTGTGCCTAGGAGGGGAGCTGTCTATGTGCAAACCTATGGTTATTCATGACCGAAGGGGGTCTTTACCCCACCCCCACCTTTTTTTTTTTTATTCAACGTCAAATATTAAAAAGAAAAATGTGAGGAGTTCACTTGAATAGAAATTTCTTACGGTGAAATTTCCTAAGGCAAAAATGTCTTCGGCGAATTTTCCTTTAACAGTAACAAAAAACGTATCACCATGGGATACAACAATAGAATCAAAGAAATTATGTTCCTCGGAACTTTTCACATGCAGTGAATGAATCGCTGGCAGTGTGTTTGCAGTACAAGTCCTATAATAATAATAACAATAACAATAACAATGGTTTCAGATTTAGGCACAAGGCTAGCCATTTCAGAGGAGGGCTTTAGTCGATTACATCGACCCCAGTGTTAAACTGGTAATTAATTGGTCAGTAATTCCCCCAGGAATTAATGACCTTGTACCAAACTTTAAAATTATTATGATTATCATTGTTAAGGCGGCGAGCTGGCAGAATCGTTACCGCGGAGGGAGAAATGCTTAGCGGCAATTTTTCCGACTTTACGTTCTGAGTTCAAATGCCGCCGGGGTCGACTTTGCCTTT